>VZRV01004236.1:424804-618377 GCA_013398115.1 Falcunculus frontatus
TTTTTTTTTTTTTTTTTTTTGTTTTTTAATTGTCTGGAACTCTACCTTTTTCATCTAGGTAGATTGGCTGTGTTCTTAAGTAATAAAGTTTCCCTGCTTTTACCCCCAATGCTCTCTGATACAGGTACTTATTTAATAGCTTCTGCTCATTAGAGAAGTATGGTAGCAAGCAGTGGTTATATCAAAAAGGTCAGTTCTGATCTTTTTATTTACTCTCTTGACTAAATAAGTTATGCTGAAATTGTGTTGCGTAAAAAACTGTAACATAGAATATATTTCACAGGATGAGATTTATTTAATCTTAGGACTACATTTCAATTAAAAAAAAAAAGGACTTCGGGTAATACCTGTGAAAAGAATCAAGGCGTTTAAAATTAATGTTTTTGTGACCTTTTTGTAAAACCATAGTAAGTTTTGTAAAAGTTATACACAGCCCAATTACCTCTTTAAAAAAGCTCTGTTGTCCAAAAGCCTCTTTTTTTCAAGGTAAAACTCTGCAGTGATCTCGAATCTATTTAGAATTAGGACTGTGTGTCCTCTTCAGATCGTAGTTTTCTGACTACAACTTTAATGCAAATCACAACAAGCAAACTTAGTGGAGCCAGTTAAGTAAATTCTATATAAAATCACTACCAGTCCCCAATCCTACAAACACTCAGCATGTAGCTAATATTAAGTCACATTGATTTCAATAGTACTACTAACAGTGTGAAAATTAAACATATTTATAAGCCTTTTGCAGGATCAGGGCTTCAGAAAGCTCACAAACTGGCCTTTGATGTCCATTTATAAATCCCCATTATAATTAACAGGAGTTTTACAGGCACATCAATAGCAAAGTATATGTAGAGTGCATTCCTGCTAGCCAAATAGTCTGCAGATGGAGTCCCAAAATATTCATTGACTCCCTGCTGACAAGGAAATTATTTATTATTACTACCTACATGATACAGTACTAACCTTGAAAATTCATTATATTCTAATGAGGCCAAAGCCACTTCAACAAAAAATCACCACCTCAAAATCTGTATTAATTTAAGGAAACATTACAGCTGCCGTAGAACTAGAAATTTTCAGAATCCTTTTATTATGTCCCATAATGGAGGAGATAAAGCTTTCTAGAAACCAGAACAATGCTTACCACACTGAGCTCTGCTCCGTTTTCTACAGTAGGAAGTCAGCGTCAAACTACACCATGGGACAGAAGGGTACATGGAAAAGAAAGAACACGTTTTTAAAGCAAGGGAAGGAAGGGTCAGTGGGTGCTTTAGCAGGAAGACCAGTCCTCCTTCATCTTGTCTCAATGGAAGAACAATCAGACATGTTAGACATTTAAGAAAAAAAATATTGCCACTACAGCTGTTTTTCCAAGTACTTATGGAATCTGCAGGGGTATGTACCGGAAAACAAGTTATTATTTGCTTTCTCTTTTATTTATGTTATTTACCCCATGGCTTCAATTCCGAGTTGGGGAAAAAAAAAAAAAAAAAGACACAGAGGTGGGAAATATTTTGCTTTGTTGATTTTAAAAGGGAGCAGAAATTTAATCTGTATATGTGGGGTGAACTGCTGAGGAGATGTGCAGGTATGATGTTTACAGCACAGAACAACTAATACACTTTGCTAACTAAAGGCTTTGAAAAGACATTTATTTACTTAAGCAAAATTAATGGGTACTATTGAGGAAAAGAATTTGGGAAGAGATAGTATGTATGTATATCTAAGGCATTGTTCAAAAACTCAAGTTCAGAATCTGACTTATGCTTTGGAAGGGTCACAGCATAGCATACAGACTAGGCATCTATCTTAGGTACATGGGAAAACACATATTTCATAAAACAACTAATAAAAATCTTATTTTACTAGTTCTATGCCTTGATCTTCACAGACCTTTGCAAACATTTTATATTTCATCTCATACCAATCTCTCTTAGCCCAAGAGGATATCAAATATTAATTATTTGGCTGAAAAAATGTTCCCCATATGCCAAAGGATTCTGCTTTGTCTTTACACTGGATCTGGAGCAAGCTGATGTACATTTACAAAAGCAGCTTAGTTTTTCATGCTAACACTGAAAAACTTCAGTATATTTCATTGAAGTACGACAAATTAACCAGAGAGAATCTGACCTATTCAGCAAATGTCGGGGCTGTGGGGGTTTATATTGTGTTAATAACAAACAAGCAATACAATCAAAAGTTCAAGTTTAGAATGAGAGTAAACAAATTTTGAATTTTGTGCCTGAGTCGTAAATTCACCAGCTGGTGTTTTCATGATAAATCAAGAGATATAGTGAGTGCTCTGAGGAGGCAGCATATATGCTTTTTGTTTGTGACAGTATGAACAACTATTTAGGGTTCACCATAAACTTTTCTACAACATGTTCTGGAGACTGGAATAAGTCTATCATACTGTTCACTAGCTGTAAATATGTGTTCACTTTCTTAGTCTTTTAGTATAATTACTGCTCCAGGGTTTTGTTGAAAGATCGATATGACCAGATTGTAAATAAAGACCTTCTCAAGGGAAATGTACACTCACACTCATTGTCCTTCAAAGGAGTGTTATTCTCTTAAAACCTCTTTATTATCTTTAATTGAAACATAGGTAGATGAGAATTTAGGCATTTCCCCTTCACTCCATGATTTAACTCCTATATTAACTAGTTTTTGTGGAAAAAAACCTAGATGAGTTTACAGTACCTTGATTTTTGACAGGAGAAAGTTTAGAATTACTTAACTCTTGAATAATTCCATATCCGGAAGAGCTTTTGTGCTATGGCAGGAACAGGAACTTAAGTGTTGTCTTGGTAATGGATGTCAGAAGATCACCATATGTTATATTTTATTATACCCTTGAGTTTCTAGTGTTTGCTGAGATACTGGTTGAAAAGTCAAATGTCTTATGCCTGTACTTAAATTCAAGTAGGTACAATGGGAAAGAAAAAGTATAAATTATCATTGTAAAACATTTCTAGAGTGCCGTGTTTAAGTCAGATTACCATATCCAGGAAACATGAATTTCAGTGAGGAATATCTAGCAATATTGTTCTTTAGACATCTGTCAAGGCAGACAAGGCCAAAACAGTCAAAAGACCTTTAAGAAGATGCTGGTATTTTCAGGTCTGCACCAGGCATTGACAGTGTGATATCAGGTTGCTCAATCCCTTGCTAGCAAGGGAAAGCACCTCACTCCATTGACCCCATTTCCTCCTGATTGCGGCAGCAGAATTACCACGTGTCATGGTTGGAACAGCTTTGCTTTATTGTCCTCCTACAGCTGCACTGAAGCACAGGAGATATCCCTGGACATACCCAAACACATCATTTATGTATGTTATTGCCCCTTTTTACCATTACTTTACCCTCCTCTTCACCATCATTTCTGCACTCCAGCACTGTCCCAAATAATTGCTGACAATTATTTTCTCCACTGAGCTCAGTCTTGCTACATCCATAGTTCAATTTGATATTTCTTTTTCTGCTAACTAGGTAATCTCAGCATTACGTGCTCAACTAGCAAAGCAGCCTAAGTGCTGTTCATCCTGTAAAGGTTTTCTCCCCAAAAGCTCTACAGTGTTCTCCTTCAGCTGTCTGTGATGTTCAGCCTCAGGTCTCACTTACCTCCCCATTAACCACCTCTGAAACCCATGCATCCCTGACAGTCCTTGCAGTGTTAACTGTAACATTTGTCATCTTCTCACATTGTTTATCTGTCGTGTCCAACGATTTCTCATGTCATAGTTTCTCATGTCCTGTTCAGTTTGCTTAGCCCTGGACCAGAGCTTATTCAGATTCCTTGATATTTTCCTGTAGCTCTATCATAGAAAGGAAATGAGACTTGGCCTGTTTATCTTAGCAATATGGAGACCGTGGTCAGATATGAAGTTAAATCTTGCAGATATCAGTTTTTAAAGTAGAGCATGTGTGGCTAAAACCACTAAAAAGAATAATTTTAATGAACAAACTGATATGGCAGCAACTCAATATATGTACAAGGATGTATCAGACACCTAAATATCGTTGTGGTGTTTATAAGACCAATAAGCCTGGTCAGTTTGAGCTCCAGAGGAAAACTTAACTAGATTGACATTCATTGACACCCTTCATACAAATGCTTAGTCCGTATTCATATTCAGTTGCTATCAGTACACCTTGTAAGCAGTCAGTCCTTAGCAGCCATACGCAGCACCCCCTATGAGCACTCGGTACTGCGGAGCTGGTCCCCTCGGCAGTCACCATCACCCCCGAGTAGGGAGCAGGCTCTGGAGCTCTTCCATGTGGTACACTGATGTGGCAAAATGTCTGGGATATTTCCCTTTTGTAAAACGTCTGAGTTTCTTGACATGCCTGAGTCCTGGGCCTCTGGCAGTGGCAGGGGTTCTGTGGAATGCTCAGGGCAGTTGATGTGGCAAGTTCCCTGTCCTCCTGCCTAGGTCTTTCTTCCCTGCCCAGTGGCTCCCCATTTCTTAAAGGTTGCATATTTTCAGCGAGCAGTAGTTTTCCGTGAGCAGGCTGCTTATAGTTCTGGTGCCTTTGCTTTGAAGATATATACATATTTCAAACACTTACATACTCCATGCTTTCAAAACTGTACATCCTAGCAAGAAACGCCATGTAACAAATTCCAGTTCACATCATGAGTTCTCACAGAAAATTGGTAATGCTCCTAGCAGACCACAACTGGGGCCTTGCAGAGTTTGCCTAGGCATAGTTAGCTGAAGGCCTGAGGATTATTCCCTAAATCATTACAGTTTTTACAGGGCTACAGGGTGAAAAAATGTTTTTACACATATCATTACTTACTGTTCTTATGTCTAAGTTTAAAAGAAACCTAATATTTAAATCCTGCTTTGTGTACTTCTGGTTTTATGGGTGCAATAGACCTTTGCTTTGGTTGCAGTATAAACTGTTCAGGTACTAGGAAAGTCTTTCTAAATACTAGGCAGTGAGATTAAAAGGCAGTCATCCAGGGGGGTAGTAGGTATAAAGAGAAGATATAATGGTAAGGCAAAACCACTTTTTTATAAACAAAATTTTAACAATTATGTAAAGAAGCACTCTGATGTGTTTCCTCGGAGTGATCAAGGATTAGGCTGCTCAGGTCAGGAACTCACTTCCCACTCCACCATCCCACAACAGATTCTGTCTTGGCTTCTAACACCTCACTGACATCACTGAGCTTTGTCTCTGGTCCAAGACAGATTTACCCTCTACTGTAAAGTTCAATCCTGAGGAAAAAAGGATACAAGAACATTCACTACTCCATCAAATTCAGTTTAGAAATCAACAGATAAAGTACCTGTTGTCTGGTTAAGGGCAGGCATGAGCTGCAATAATCTCATACAAACCCTGTATCACAGCTGATGCTCCAATTCAAAGAGTATTTTCAGTGAAAGTACAGTATCTAGAGGTATATGCATGCCATCCTCTCTTTTACTAACACTACTTCTATACATGCATTCATGAGATATGGCCACTTACACATGAAAATACATTCTCTTGAACTGAAACAGAATTAATTGATCAAGGAACAATGCTGGAAACTAAATTTGCAGCTTCTTCCTTGAAAATAACAATCAAATCCTGTGGGTAGTGGCAACAGACTTCTTATTAATTTTGTCTAATAGCTGTTATCATAAAGGTATGAATACATAGATTAAATTTTTTCAGACAATAGCAATCTACATGTAGTAGTACGACAATTATACCAGAATTGCTATTTAAGGATGAGTGTAAGAAAAGGTGGGCATATTTCCAAGTATTGAATAGAAATGTGATAGCTGTCTCACTTGTATTTAACATACTGTATTACTATTTCTTTGTTCTCTATTTAATAGCTCATCATCTTACTGTTCTGGCAGAAAAAATATCCTTTTAAATTAGGACATACTGTCTTTTCTTTATTTATAACTGAAGTATAAATAGGCAAGAGAGCTTGTGGAGTCAAGAGATGATTCTGTAAATATATTTTGCTTCTTCTACTATAAGAAATTAGTGGAAGGAGAAATGAGATTCTCATTCTTCAGAGTGTAAGATGATGGAAGTTCTACATTCCACTACTGCTCTGAACATGAGATTTGACCTCTGCTTTCAAGCTCTCTGACATAACAGTGCTATTATATTACATGACATTTTTGAAGTTTTTTCAGTCAAATGTTCCCTAGACATTAAAACTTTTAATCAGTTTCTCATTTCCCTATAGTGAGTTTTCTGAGAAATTTTCGTACTACACTTTCCTACTGCTTTGTCCTGCTCCCCACGCCTCAATCTTCCCTACCAGGTATCATGCCAGGTCTATCTCATTGGTATTGAGTTTTTAAATGCAACATAGCTTCTAGTGTTTCACGTACTAGGCAATAAAAAAAGAGGGCTTCTCTTTCTAGTTCTCTAAATGATGATTATCTCTTCATTGCCCCCCCTTTTTATTGTGTTGTTCAATGCTGGGAAAAATTTGGGATCAAATGAACACACCACAGGAGGTCATATTGGTTATGTACCCAAAATGACCCTTTCCTTGGTATCCGGCTCTGTCTATCCTGCTGCATCACAGCTGCATCCCCGCCTCTATGCCCTGTTTCTCTTCCAGCAACAAGACAGAAACAGGGCTGGTAGTCAGCACTTTTCTTCTCCCTACATACAGATACAACACTATCAAGGTTAAAGGTTTATTAGCAAATATCTGTCTAGGCCGCTTATAAGTATTTTGCATATTTTGCGTCTTATTCTACCCCAAGCCCATTCAGTGATCACAAGGTCTCTGCGTACACCAGAGCACTTCACTACCTGCAGACTGTGCTACCTGACTGAAAATATCTTCCAGAACCGACCAGTCTGTAGGTTCTAAGTACTGAAGATGCATAACAGTTCTCCCCCGTGTTTCCTTAATTAAGGAGATTGCTAATGAAGGCTGTTTCTTTGTGGAGTGGGGCAGTTCAGATGAGAAAAAAAACACTGACTTGTCAACCTTGTGGTTAAATATAGGTTTAGAAGATGTTTTAAAGATACATTGGATAAAACATACTCTATCATCAAGCATTCATAACATAATTTCAAAAGCTAAAGTAAGGATGAGATAGTAAGATTGATTTAGGTAATATTTTTATAAAATTACTCCAGAAATTAAAATATCCCCATACACAGAGTTAAAGATTCTGCAGTCAAACACCAGAGGACATAACTTCTATTTAGTTTTATGTAGCATAATTACCATGGTATGCCCATGATGTGCAGGGTGAAGCAAGCATATTAAAGATAGATTCATAATTAGATCTGAGGTATTTTGCTAATTAACAAAATGGATAGACAAAATCTGGATTTCATTAGGGTGAGATGTATCAGTTTCCTCCTGTGCTTTTACATGTTTGATGTATTATACTGCAGTGAGCTATTTCCAGTGGATCATGTTGGGATGTTGTGAAAAGTCACATGCCAAGCGACATAATAAAATAATTTATGATCAACGAGACTGGAAATATCAGTTGGGAAATTCTCTGTATTTGATGTTTCGCCATATGAGTTCATCACATTGCTCTCAGACTTTCAAGCTGGTGTTGCTTCTGATATTATTTGGACAGTCTTCCTTCACTCTCTCTCTCTCTCTCAGAAAATGAAAGAATAAAAGTTCCTAAGTGCATGTATGCACCTGGTAGAGTCCTATCCTCTCACATGGAATATCTTGTATATTTTAGGTCTTATAAAGCTCGATAGAACTTATATTTTAGGACTTATAAAGCGTGATTGCCAACTAAGAGCTTGGTGCTTAAACCTCCCAATGAAAACGGATCAGGTGCATACAGGTAAATAGAGGGTTAATTTTCAATCCCTGTTTGTACTGTAAAATCTAAAGAAGAAAAATGGACCTGAAAAATCACAAAAGCATGAATTAATTTTTAAAAGCAATATGACTTTTTTTCCCATCATTTCCTTACTGTTCTCTAAAAACATTTTTAAAAACAAACCCAGTGCTTTCCTATAGCCAACCCTGCACATAGAAGAAAACTTTCCCTGTTACTAAGCCCAGGGTTTCATGTATCAAATGGTTTTCTACGTGTGTGTATGCACCTCTGGTTTTTTAATATTTATTTTCATATATAGGTATGATGCAGTGTTTCCCTTTGCAGATGTTCTCTCTGCCTCTTGCTATAAGGTAATTCTGATTGTATTCTGTCCTTCCAGTACTAACACCACTGGATCTTTATGTCTAACCTGTGTACTTCATCTATTTTCTATACAGGCCTTACCTGAAACTTGCTGTAAGTAATGTTAGTGAAAAAGAAAACATATCTGTTTAACTACAGTAAAAGACAAACTAACATCTTAAACAGCCATGCAACATGCCTTTTTCTTGCCCCTTTTCCCCACACGGACTCAGGAGAACTCTAACGCTGCCAGCATCATTATTATTATTATTATTATTATTATTATTATTATTATTATTATTATTAGCATCACTGACATTAGAGTGAAGTTGAATGCTTGCTTTCTTCACAGGTAGTTTATGTGCTAGTTTGTTGTATTGACACACTAAAGAATACCCGGAATTTCTCAACTGTGGGTGTATTTTCTTTATTTAGTCTTTCGAAGGAATACATGGATCTGTGTATGTTTTCAGAAGTCCCTGTTCCATCTGTTCTAAGTTATATAAATAAAAATCCTAGGGGTAAGGATAACATAAGCCAAGACCTAACTATGAAGTGAAGACTAAAATAACTGCAGGAGTTAAACTGCTTGATAAAACCTCTGCTGTTGGGGTATAGCAGTAATACAAAATGAGGCAGTAAAATCATCTCCATCTATACAAAGCTTACTTGATAAATTCAGTGGAAACATAAAGAGAGTCTTTTTTTGTAACAGTGAATAGTTGTGATTTTTTTTTATCTTAATTAAGTTGAAGAATATCTCTGAGATCTAGTCCAACCTATGACTGAACACCACCACATCAACCAGACCGTGGCACTAAGTACCAGGTCCAGCCTTTCCTTAAACACCACCGGGGATGGTGGCTCCATGACCTCCCTGGTCAACATATTACAGTATATAATCACCCTTTCTGTGAAGAATTTCTTTCTGATGTCTAACCTAAACCTCCTCTCAGGCAGTTTAAAACTATGTCCTTTCATCCTGTACCTGGTTGTGTGGCAGGAGGGGCCAACCCCCACCTGGCTACAACCTCCTTTCAGGGAGTTGTAGAGAGTGATAAGGTCACCTTTGAGCATCCTCTTCTTCAGGCTAAACACCCCCAGCTCCCTCAGTTGCTCCTCACAGCTCCTTGTGCTTCAGACTCTTCACCAGCTTTGTGGTTCTCCTCTGAACAAGTTATACTATCCTTCAGCAGTCCAAAACCACATAGTGTTGTCAAGCTTACAGCTGTTTCCAGTCATTAAATACTTTATTTTAAATGAATTTTCAATGATTCATATTGTTGTATCTTGTAAGTATTAAATCTTGTCTTAGTAGTCTGCTGCCTCCTCCAAGATTTCAACCTTTGATATATTACAGATTTGTTCATAGACAATCTATGCCTCACATTTTCTTCATCACAAGTTTTACAGACTTATGTTTGAATGGCAGCTTCACAGGTTTGGAAAAAATGTGGTTTCGGGCCCCAGTGCATCTGATGTTTGGCAGCTCTTAGTAATATGGCATACTGATGTGATAATTTTGGCTAAATCACTAAAAAATGAGACTAGGGTTCAGTTATTTAAAAGCAGTTAGAAGTCTAACTTCCCTTGAAACCAATTTTTTTCTCCAATGCAACATTTTTGTTTTTGAAAGCTTTTATAAGGACATTATAATTGTTCAAATAATACAATCAATGAATATTGGACTGTTTTGGACAGCGTTGTGAAGTGAACTCATGTTAAAGTAATTGATAACAACTGCTTTTTTCTGCCCAACAGACAGAAGTATTGCCACCCTCCAACGAGTTAGAAGAATGACATTACGATTTGTAGGGCGTACTTCGTTATTATTTTTAATCTTTCACACAAGTACTTAAGTTCCAATAGTATCTGAGACGCTCGAAAATCTTCAGCTGAAGAATTACGGTATTAGCTTGTAGAAGGTACACGCAACATTGACGTTTGTAATTAAAATGACATCTGCAGAGAAAATATGCAAAAGCAGCTGTCATTTGATTTGGGCCATTCTAGATGACTAAAATCCATCAGACTGCTTGAAAAACTAATAAAAACCAACTGATTCACTTACCATATTAGTAGCTAAAGTGCATCTGGGGGTTTGGATTTGCAGCCAGCATATTCCTTCCAGACTCTAGAGAAGAGACGCCATGGAGGCCAATTAACCTAGCAATAGCTGTTAATCCCTTTCAGGTCATCTAGAGGAACAAGTACGGATAAATACGTGGGACAAAAGCACTCTTGCTTTTACTAAGCTGCTCTTTAAAATAGTTGTTAGGCAGTCAAACCAGTAACACTGCAGCACTTCACATCTTCTCTGTACTATGCAAACAGTCATTGTTCTCCAGACCTTACAGGCAGGAAAACTGAGGCACACAGCTGGGAGGTATCCAAGGCCAAACACGGTGCCAGTAACCGAGTCAGGATTACAGTTCTGGAACAGCTACAATCAAGACTCCAACTTGATTCACCCCATGCAAAACAACATTTTCATTCACAAGAAGCGCTATGTTTAGAGAACAAATTTTCAAGATCACTCACTTTTAAAAGCTAGTTATTGACCCTGATGGGCTCACCCTAGGTGATAAACATCCAGGCCCTGATCTAAGGCATTACTTAAGCATCTATACTAATTAACCAAATGAACAAACAAACAATATTTTTAAAGTGTTTTAAATCAGCCTCAAACAAATACACCTGAGAATTTGCTTTCTTGTAGCTGTCATCCCAGCAGGATTAGTAGCCTTGGCTGACATCTTTTACCATGAGTAGCTCTTTTGCAATTATTATGGTCACTTATCTCTACTGTCCAACATAAAGACAGTGAATAAAACCGGGTAACTGCCTTTTACCCTCGTCTGTTTTTTTGAGGGTTTTTCCACATGCTAAATAATCTCATGCTGCCTTGCAGACAGCCAGGTCATGATAAAAAACATTTTATACCATCAGAGTCTCTCTGAAAAAAAAGGCAGAACTGAGACTTTAGGCATAGCAGGTAAAACATGAAATGGATTATTCTTGGTTGCTTCTGTTTCGATTCAAATATCTATGATGTATTTACTCTACCGTATTAAAAAAAAATCAAAAACAAAAAGCCCCATATATTGTGTCATTCAACCTGGATTCAAAGTTTTGTCCAAAAGATTATTTTGCCATACAGAGAAGTGACACAATATTGTATTTTTTTTTACTTTATTTGGTGTGCTTGCTTAAAAAAGCAGCTGGCCCAGAAGTTCTGATGATCAAGGATCAGCACATAGGCAGGGCCTGTCTTCTACAGTTACAGAACTCCTGTAAGTCTCTTGCAACAGAACTTTCTAAATGGTTACAGGTTGGGGTTTTTTTTCATTTTCATGCACAAAAAAACTCTTGCTACAATTTCTTTTCCTCTTTTATAGCAGTCTAATGGAGAAGGAATACTAAATCTCATTTGAAAACACTAGGCCCCAGATAACAATTCCATTAAATCTGCAGTCTCTGACTTGTGTACACCAATCAGCCCACAATAAACTAATGACTCTTTTTAATCCCAATGTATATTATATATTTAATTTTAGATATTGGGATTCTATTTATGGGAGTCTGTTGATAACATATACTACAATGACCAATATTTTCCTGCTAGTTCACTCCCCCTCCCCCAGTTCGAGCTCCAGTTTCATATTTTTAAATTGGTTCCCCTTATTTTCAAAAAGCCAGGGATCAGTTTATACAAGTTCAAATTTTACCAGAAGTTTTATTGAAAATCAAATATCCTGGGTTTTTCCTTCTCCATAACACTATTTCAAATAGATATGCTAATTCCTTAAATCCATTCAGTATTCCCAGTGTTGAATTTAAGTTTATTGAAAATCTAGTGTCAAAGAAAATGCACTATATTAAATCAACTTTCATAACAAACAGAGAAAAATTATTTTGGTATGTTAAGTTTAGCCAAGGAAAATATATGCACAGAATTTTTAAACACTACTGAATAATGAGCTGCAGTAGAACCGTTTCATCATTGTCCTAACAAATAGAAATATGGAGCTAAGATCTAATTTCTTCCCTCAGTTGTAACCACTGTAACCTCAGACTTCAATTTAAAATTGGCATAGAATTTACATTTGGATAAAGATGTATTCTTAAGGACCAGTTATGCTGTTCTTACATGTTAACCTCTCTCCTTCTTCACACCAAAAAAGCCACTTATAGAATCAGAGATCTCACCTCGTCCCGTGCTGAGGATTCAAGCTCTCCATGATTCCAGACACATTTGTTTGTTGCTAGAAGAGGCGGTGTTTGTTCAGGGGATTGTTTTGGTTTGCAGCAAACTGTCTCTGCAGCTGAAAAGAAAAATTCACATCTGGAATTTTTTATTGTCTTTTTAACTCTGTTTCTGTGAGAAATACTTGTCTTTATTCACGCTCAAATATACTGATAAGATTACCATCTTTTGTTCCTCTTATTCAAAACCCAAATTAATTTGTGTCTACACATCCTTACATACTAAGTGATTGGGGGAGTGAAAGAAAAAGTAAGATGCCTATCTATAACTACAAATATTTGTTCTCGGGAATCTTCTCTACATCTTTGTCACTCCTATAGAAAGCAAACTCTTTCTCCTTTCTTAAAAATTGCAGCAGGATAATGATCAAAGAGAAAAAGACAAAATTAGGAGTGAGTGCCTATCAGAGGGACTAAGTTTATTCTAAGTTTATGGACTGCTCATCTCATATTTGAGTGCATATCTATGGCCACAAATTTTTCTGTGTCCTGTCAGAAGAAGCAAATAATTTTTTTATGGAAATCAGTTCTGTCAAGTGTGTCTTTCTCTCCTTTCCTTCTCAGACACTAAGATTTCAGTATTTCTGACATCAGGTCTTATTCAGAAACTTTGCCTCTTCTTTTCTGAGCCATTAATTTCTTTTGTACTTTCATAAACAGTCTACAAGTTGCAGTTGAGGTTTACTTCTTATTAAGTTACTCTGTCAAGGGTATATTACTTTTATTTTGTCTCGGGATGTGAAGTTACTATTGATTTGTCTAGAAATCTTTCTTCTAGAGAATTTTGGGGTATTCTTCAAAAAAAGAAAGATTGACAGAGAAGCCCTACTGACTAAAGTTTCTGAGTTTTAAACTTTCCTCTCCTTTGAATAGGAGGCAATGTCTGCAGATCCTGAACAGAAATTTCCTTGTTACTCTGAAGCTTTCTTTAGATTATTCTAAAATACTTAAGAGAAGGAAAGGGAGAAGGAATGAGGGAAACATCCTTTATCTGAAATGTCTCACACAGTTTAAGGTAGTGTCTCCTACATAAATTTTGACAAATTGTCCTTTTATTTGCTTCAATGTCTGATCTAACACATCTTATCTAGCATGTTTTCAGGCAAGTAATGTATGTTTTCAGGCAGATCACAGAAATCATCAAGCTGGTCACCAATTCTAGAGTAGTCTTTCGGTTCAAAATTGCCTGAGGGGGATTTGACTAAATAGTCTCACCAGGAAAAAACTATACTGGACTGAAAAACTCACTATTCCCATTCTCATAGCAGTCTGACAGAGAGGACGCTTCCCTTCCTAACCTCAAATCTTGCAGCTCTGCCAGGCTCTGAGCTGTGAGTAACAGTTACCACCAAAGCACTTGGAAGATGTTTTCCATCACGTCCCAGATCTGCCCCAGTCATTGTCTCATCTTTATTATTTCAGAAGAAAGAACTTGCAGGGGTCCAGGAAGGAGTAGATAATCAAAACAGAATTGGAACATATTCATCCAGTTGTGCTTTAGGGAAAGTATTGCTGAATTTGGGTGGCTGAAATGCTGAGGCGTGACATATGATTGATGTTGTTATCCCAGTGTAGATCTGCACATCCTGTGAAACTCTGTTAGTGCTGGCATGAAGAGAGGAGATGAACACAGGGGCCAAAAAAAATCACACAAGCAATGAGTAAACCATAATGTTTAAATTATCACTTATAGAGGCTATTTAGCAGCTCCAGAAGAATCACACTGAAAAACTTCTTTAAAGGAAATCTTGCATCTTAAAAAAGTCATTCCAAATGATGCTGAGTTCAGCATTACTCTATGCAAGTTGCTTTAATTTCTCTCTTTCAGATTCATGTACAAAGATCTCACCTCAAGATGCTGAAATACAGCTGGCTATTAAACATGTGAATGAAAAGCAGATAACTTAGGGAATAATTAACCAGTAATTGAAGACTAATTAAACTGAGAGGCTCTGGAAAAAAACTGAAAATAGTTAACTCATGAGACAAAATGCTATCTTCCTGTTTCAAACAGAATCAAGAAAAAAAATTTTACGTAAAATTTCAGTATCTGTTAAGTGTACAGTTACAGAAGAATCAATCATTACTGAATAATTTTTAGTAGGTTATTACTGCAATTTTCAGCATTCAGGGAGTGGTTAAAAAGCAAAATTTGGAGAGGTCAGAAGTACAGATAGGCTATGTAGGCCCTGTATTTAAGAAAACCTGGAAGCTGATCTTAAAGTGTTGAAAACTAGTTGTCTTCCAGAGCCAGGAGCAAGAGAAGAATATTTGTTGCTTCTCAGAAATATTTCTGAGGGCTAGTAATTTCTTTACAGGAAGCAAAATAAAATAGTAGAGCTCAATCCCTAGGTGTGTGTATTGTATTGCATTACCTTGAAAGGAGAGCAAACACATAAATAGTTCAGAAGGAAGACTGGATTTTTTTTTACTAGATTCACAGACTGGCTGAGGTTGGAAGGGACCTCTATGTGTCAATTCCTCTGACCTCCACGCTCAACATGTTGCCCAGGGCCATGTCCACATGGCTTTTGAATATCACCGAAGTGGAAGATCCATCTGCTTTTCCGGGCAACCTCTGCCAGCATTTGGTCACTGTAAGGAAGTGCTTCCTGACGGTCATGAGGGATCTTCTCTGTTGTAGTTTGGGGTTTCACCAATGCTGAGTGGAGGGAAAGGCTCATCTCTATCTTTCATCCCACAAGTTGTGATCCATCTTAATTAATCATTTTGAACATATCAAGTAATTTTTAAACATCTTTAGCTGAACATAGGTGCTTATTTTCCTGAATCTCTAATATGAAATGTTTGCTAAATGCTGCTCAGTGAATTAGCGATTTTTGTATATCTGTTTTTTAAAACCCATATTTGGTTTCAACTGACCTTATAGACTATAACTTTTCTACTTGTTTGGGTTTTTTAACAATTATTTGCTTCTTTTGGGGGAGCTTCTTTGTTTTGTGTTGTTTTGCTTTGTTTTAATTAATAAATACACCTGGAAAAAAGACATCGTAGTGTTGCTGAATGCTTTGAAAAAGGCAACTCTT
Organism: Falcunculus frontatus; assembly: GCA_013398115.1. Classification (NCBI taxonomy): domain Eukaryota; kingdom Metazoa; phylum Chordata; class Aves; order Passeriformes; genus Falcunculus; species Falcunculus frontatus. The sequence goes on from VZRV01004236.1 coordinate 440,259, forward strand.
TCTAAGCTGATTACGTTTCTCTTTCAAGAAAATTACCCTGGTCCCACACATATCTGAAGTTCCCAAAGCAAACTGATCAGCAGGCTTAGGCAGCTAAAAGCAGCAATTCATGGCAGTGAATCCCCAGATTTGACACTAAAAATCCCAGGTTAGGGACTGAAATTCTTTCAATGAAAGAAAAAAAGAAAACCCCAAACTAAGCAAACCAAAACCAACCAACCAAAACCAACCAACCAAAACCAACCATGGTTTAAGTACCCTGGCTTAAGTATGTTCTTATGATACCAGAACCTTGGTGGGGAGAAGAAGCCAAATTAAAGGCTCTCATCAAAGTACAGCCATGGTTTAAGGTCAGTAGCTATTTGATCTTCTTGGCCTGGTGAGAATTCCATCAGAATATGTGTGCAAGTTATCCAGTCATCTTCGATTCAACAATGGTAAGGATTGCATATTGCATTGTCAGTTCCTGGAAAAATGGAAGGGAGCTAACTGAACTTTGCAGATGTAAAAACTAGAAAAGTGAAGATATTCTGGCAAAATAATCATTTGAAAAAGGAATAGGCATTTAGAGTTAGATCCATAGAAACTCAAGTGCAGCTACTGTTTCATCTTACTTTCTTTTAAATTTTGTGTGTTTAAATTCCAAGTACTGTGTATGCCTGCGGTAGTAACATTTCTTCCTATCCAATTGGCATAAAAGATACTGCAGAAAATCTCTTGTTTAGTTTATATTCAGAAAGTAGCCAATGTTTGCTGTTTAAAAATACACATGGACTTGTTTGCCATGCAAAATATGGTAAGATTGTGAACTGTGAATCTACTAACTATAATTCAGTAATTATCAGGAAGATTTAATGGGAATCAATACTGCTTTGAGGCTATGAAAAAAATTTACCAAGTTCCAGTTCTGCACTTCATGATGAGCTACAGACATCAAATTTTAAAGGGGAAATTTTTAAACAAAGTCTATCTTTAATGTATACAAAAGGGAACTATTTAATTTCAATCATTTCTGTCACTTATTAGCTATGTGTTTCTCCTATCTATAAGAAGCTGTCTCTGGTATTCCATTAGTGCTTTTCTGAATATAGTCAAAGGCATAGATATGTATATAGAAGTATTGAAAGAGCTCTCCATCACCAGCACAGGGTTTTTCTGTTAACATTTCTGTATCACTCTCATTAATAGTAGTTGCAGTTACAAGGGAGGATAAATCCCAAAGTGTTATCCAAATTCACTCCAGCTGACATTAGAAAATTCCATTCAACTACTTAGTTTTTACTGTACCTGTTGAATGATTTAAATAGTGACATTTTAAACCTGAGGAAAAAAAAGAGAGAAAAAAACCAGACAGCCAAGGAAGGAAGACATTAAATTCCTTTTACACTTTGGTTATTATTAATACTTTGCACCTAAAACACAGGTAATCAGTTTCAGCATGGGTGTTCGGCCATCTGCTCACTAAGCTCACTTAGGCTTCTCTTACATATGTCTTAACGTTAACAAAAACTGAGGATTTTGCAGAATATGGTTGTCTATCACGGTGGGTTCCCACAATACAATGTTACTAAAAAATATTTATTTCACAGACATAAGCCAAGTGGGTAGAAGGATACAAATATCTCGCCATCTTTCCATGTTAATGCTAGATGAAATGATGTATTTTTGACATAGAGGGATTTGTCAGTGTTTTTGAGATTCCATTTGAACAGAATAATTTTGTAAAGCTAAAACAATGAACTAAAAATGCTTTTCCTATGTTTTGTGTCACGTATGTGGCTGTGCTTTATCGTATTCCCACTACAAATTCCATGCCAAGCCCTGAGCTTATTCCGAGTAGATAATATAGTCCTGAACTGACAGGAAGATTGCTGCCTCGTTACTCTGCAGTCCCACATGAACTCACACACATGTTGACCCTAAGACTCAGCAGGCAACTCCAGAAAAGCCACTGAAGTTGTTCTCAGAGCATAAAGATAAACAGATGGGTGAATATTTGTAAAACAGAGTTCTTAGAAGTTATTCCATTTTTGGATGACATGACAAGGTGAGATCCTTTCTGTGCAGTCCCATGGAGAAAGTGTCAGAGACTGTGGGCTTTCTGTAACATTGACTGATTCTGATGTTTAGTATGTTTGATACTCTTTAAGAACATAAGAGTAGTGCAGAGATGAATCAAAGCTGTGTTTGTACGTTGAAAAGAAAAGGCTGCACTCTCATTATCAGCAAGAGTACTGTCTATGTTACCTGTCAGCTCACATTTCCCTCCAGGGAGTTACCAATATGTACTTAACACTTTAGGAAGCAGAAGGTATGGTTTTTTGAGTTGATAACAGAGAAGATAACTGCAGATGAGACTGAATTATTGGTAGGACTATTTAGGAACAAACAGAACTAAATTTTTTTTTCCTATCAGGGTTTCCAGGTAATGGGAGAAAGTGGAATTAATTGATCCCTATCAGATAGCATGCTGGAAGAATTATCCAGAGAATTTGTCAGAACAGAATAGGTTGGCAAATGAAAAAATATAAAACTATATGCTACATGTGTAAGTGTCCTTGTGCAATCCCTGACAAGCTTCTAAATAACACAAGGGAATAGATGTCCTTGTTCTTCAGAACTCAAAGCAGTCATTGAATTCTGTTTGTTGTTAAGCTTTTTTCTTGACCAAGGCAAAACTACACACGGGCTTCTAGAAAGAGGAAAGACAGATTAATGTCACCAATGTTATTTAATACAGTGATACTATTGACAAAATTAGTGTATGAAAATATCTTGTGCCAGAAAATTAACAGCATGGCACAGAAAAAATATTTTTAAACCAACATCCATTATATTGTCTCTAACAGGAGAGAGGGTTAAGATAAACAAAAGAGGAGTATTTAACTCTTTTGGTTTTTAGGCTAAATTTTCGTTTGACCAAACTTTTCCACAGATTTTGAAACATTAAATAAACTGAAAGTTACTTCTTCTCCTTCCCTGTGCGTTGTCACTAGTCACTCCTACTGTTGGTGCTTGGGAACCTCTGCAAAATAAACAATTTTAATTGAAAAGTTTGAGTTGTCAAAGATAAAACAATTCAGAAAGAAAACTGTGGATTGCATTATGTTCCCTCAATTTGTTTGGAAAATGAACAAAATATTCTAAGTTGTTGTGCAGAAATGCTTTTTTTCATTTCATTATCAGAACAATTTCTTTAAATGTTAAAATCCAAAGGTATTCTGAAAAAAAAAAGTTGACTTAATCCCAACAAAGATTTGTTTGAGTTCAGTTTGCTTTCATTGCTCATTTTTTCTACTTTTAGGTCTGATTAAGGACAGGAAACAATGTAAACCTCCAGATAATTCATCAAATCAAAAGCATTAATTCCTGCCCAGTTCTTCTGAATCCAGCCTATGGTTCCTTTAGCCCCATGGTACAAACATTGGCACTAACTTGTTCCAAAAATTCCTGGGGCAATCATATTTCAGACAAAAGAAAAAAATCCACAAATATTTGCTCTCTGGTGGTGTAAACCAGCTTATCTCCTTGTGTTTGCAAAGAACTATATTTCTACAACTGAACATACACACAAATGCTTTTCATTTGATTGGTGTTTAAAATCTTCCCCATGCTGCAGTTATGTTTCTGAAACCAGAATTTGCCCCAGAAGCACATGGTATTCCCTGTGTGGATTTCTATGATGTTTATTATTCACAACTTGTACAATAGCATAGTATGTGTCATATTATCCAATATTTGGGATCTAACCTGCACCACACATGAAAGTGAATCTTGCTGCTAGGAAATACTGTAGCTCTCAGAGGTGCATGTCGTCTTTCTTCTTCACTTCAAAAGTAAATAATGAGGCAGGCGAAAAGGCTGAGTGTTTCAGAGGCCATGCAGTCATCTACATATGGAAGGGAGATCATCTTAGGATCCATTTCCTTAGGTTGTTCACTACAAAGTGAAAGCCCGACATAACTGAATTCTGACTCAGAAAAGCATGTTTTATTAGGTAAGCTCTGAAACCAATGAATTCTATTTCTTTCTTTTTTTCTTTTTTTAGGGGCTAAGAGAAGCAAGTTACTGTCTAATTTTAGGCACAATTTAGCACTAATATATTATGTTCATTACACAGGAACCTCTCATATGAAAACAGCAATGAAAAGCAAAATAACAGTAGGAAACTCCGAAATGCACCACGCTGTTGTTAGTCAGCAGCTAAGCTACCCTCATCTGGTGATCTGAAGAGTTCAAGTGAACTCAAACTAACCTGCAGAAACAGTTCCGTGAGCCCCAGCTTACAGGAAAGAAAGGTTGTGCGGGGAAGCCTCCTGTAATACTTCCATTATCCGAAACATATGTGACTCTTGTTTTAACACCTTTTTAAAACAATGCCTCTTTTAGGTGTCATGCTCAATAAAACACTTTTTCTCCAAAACTCAGAATGAATTAGAGAAAGAAGGAGAAATAAAAGCCACACTTTTTATCATTACATTTTTATTGAAATTTAAACACCCAAGTGAAAGAGATTTACATAAAAGAATTTGACCTACACGATATACCATACATGATCGAAAATTGCTTTGCCATTCTTTATAAAGTCTCAGCTTGACTGGCAGATAGAAAGTAAAAGCAATATATGAGCTCTGCTTTTGTTTAAATTTGCACTCCCACATGTCAAATAGTGTTATATATTTTTGCTTAATATTTTACAACAGCAAGGACATTAGTTCAGCATCCTTCTAAAGAATAACTCAACATGTGCCAAAACAGGCAGAATTTTGGAGTCTTTACTTAACCTTTTGTGTAGTCATGCTTTCAGAGACTTAAACAGAAGTCAATGGGGATAGTTTTGCTGAAAATCATGGACACTTGGATCATAACTTTAAACAGGGTTTTATTTATTTAAGGAGACTTTTAAAATATCTCTAAACTTCAAGGGAGTTAGGCGTCTAATGTCCCTAAGTAAATTTTGGAAACCCACTTTTCTACTTTATGAAGAGTATGATTAATGGGACTTCATTGCATATTTATCTTTCTGTTGCTTTCATTGCAATAAACAAAAAATAACTAAAAATTTCAAATTGGCCTCAGATTTAAGGCATAATGATTGTTCTTTTACGTAAAATAGTTTAATTTCTTTCAAAACATGAATTCATGATAGGCTCAATTAGTTCGGAATTTTTGTACGAATGATAAAACTAGAAAGAAGTCCAGTTTCCAAAGTTTGCCTTCAAAATAACTGGGCTAACAACAGTTTCAGTCTACTTTCTACATGTGTTAAAGATGCTTACCAGGGAAAGCTGAACTACACTATTCTAAGATTTCCAAGTAACTGGCAACAGGACAAAAATACGGGAAGGAATGACTCAAAGTCTTTATTGGAACTCCTTGTAGATCAGGATATATCCAGAAGTTGGAATGACAAGTAAAAAACTAGAACTGGAATAAAATAAGAAGTATATTGAAAGTGGTTGCAATGAATGAAGTACAGCATAAAGCTTTACTTGATATCATAGACAATCATAAAAGAATCCAAAATTCTGTAGGAATTCTGCACAAAAGTCTTACATCTTTGACGTTTTGAGCACAACTCTTTTATCCATTTCCGAGTTCATACGCTGGCTACTGAAAACAGTAAAGAGGTCCTTCTGAAGGGCAGTCAGTAAAACCAAAAACTATTTCTAAAACAGGGTGAGAGAAATTTTTATCCGAATAGTAGTGAGTGAAAACCCTCCAGTAAGAGTAGCAAGAAGCAACCTCACTAAATTCTGAGAAACAACAAAAAAGAGATATTAGGAGAAGTCTGATGTAATGGAAATATCCCAGGGGGAAAAAGGAATACTTCAGTAAGAAAAGCAGTGATGAGCCGCAAAAGTACTGATAACCATTTCTAGGGACGGGAGAATGTGAGGATGGGTCTGAACAAAGGGTACAAGTGTGAGCACGCAGGACAGAGACCCACTTGTGAATCGTCAAGCTTCATAAGTAATGAAGATGGCTGGAAGTGAAACAGGAACAGAGGGCAGCAGAACTTTCCATAAGGAGCCTTTGGGAGTTGCGCCACCTCAAGCACAAGCTTGGAAAAAAAGCTAAATATGGACATTTTGTGAGAGAGCAGAGAGAAAAAGAGAGGCACTGGTGGACAGCAACAACAAAAAAAAGCACAGCATAAGATGTTGAATTTTCTGAAATATCAAGGTTTAAACACTATGTTTTGATTGGTGCTTTGCCATTGAAAGCATGAATATTTAAAATTGTACAGTTTTGCATCTTCAATCTGATAAAATAATATATCTTTATGTATGAAGCTCTCCAGGACACTGCAGAAATTATAACACAGGAAGAAATGGAGTTTGAATATTTAAAAACCTAACATCAGAATAAAAATGCATATCTGCATGAACATGAAATAGTAATCCCAAATATTTGAAATTTCTAAAAAGATAGAATTCTAATTTAACATTTTTGAATCCACTTTTAGTGCAAAAAAAGCCTAATTTGACCAAATATTCTAGTGAGAGTAATACTGTATTTTTTATTGTATTTTTTTTTTATTACATGCTTTCAATCCCATTAGTAATGTCTTTCCTTAAAGTGGTGTTCACTTAGGAGGTCAAATAGGCATTTAAATCCATAATCATGCATTATGTAGCTCAGCGTTTAAAGTCAAGGTTATAAGAAATCTCTGCTAAAAGAGTCGAGTAGCTGAATCTCACGAACCCCGAAATATTTCATTTTCCCATAATTTCAAAGTTTCAGGTTTACAATTCATAAATGGCCCCTTTGAATTGCCTGTGGGTTTGCTTTTTTTAAGCAGGGGTAACAAAAATTCAGAGTCTACTGAAAAATGAATTCCCCCATTCAGCACTAAGAAAAACAGTCAAGAGATGTCTCCTTGAGTGCATCCACCTGACTATATTATTCTTTTTCTGTGGTGCTCGTGGCTACCATACTAAAGCGATGCACACAAAGGTTAGAGTCAGCCTTCAAGTGGTCCTTTCAAAGTCTGAGACAGGAAAGTTTGACTGGGCTCTGTCTCTTTCCCGGGTATTTCATCAGTGAATCTTCCCTTTCAAATTGCCAAGTTTTTTCTGTTTGTTCCCTTACTCTTTATAGTCATTGTTCAGTGTATTTGTGTGGGTCTTTCTGTGTGAAACATTGTAGGATATTGGGAAAGCTTGTGTTAAAAAAAAAAAAAACAACTATTATGCCTAGTGTTATCTTTTAGACAGTGAGTGCCTGTGTCCGTCCATCATAGCCAAGCCCCTATAATCCATAACTCTTTATATGTGTATCTTTTCTCCTGGCTCTTTTTTTTTCGTTAGTTGCTGTGCTCCAAAGGATCAAAGCTGTCTTGATGGATCATATATACAAAGCCATACCTAGGTAAAAAAAGTTATAAAAAGCTACATGATGCAGGTCTAACCCACTTGTTAGTATGCCTCACAGGTTCTGCTGTGAGCCATATCCCTAGAGGCTATCAGCTTCTCATGGTCTCAACTGAAAAGCTTGGGATCAAATTGCTGAGACTTAGGCATTTAGCGTCTTAGATTCCCCGGTTTGTTTCCCAACCTGTCAGCAAATATTGTAGCCTTCACATAAAAAGAATGGATCTGCATTTGAATTACTGTGCCTTTCACATACTTGGATCTGGCTTCTTTTGATTTTGGGAAATAATTAAATCATTGTTTAATGTACTATAATCAGAGAGCGTATCTTATGCACTGCATGTATCTTCACATATATCCTCATGGAACTCAGTGAGTGCTTTATAACACTGTTTCCCACAATCTCTAGTACATTTTCCAAAAAGGTGTCTAGCATTTCAGAAGATCAATAGCTTTGTGAGGATGAGTTTTGCATATTCCAGTGGGGTAGTTGGTAAGGTTTGACCTTGGTGCACTGCTGCAAGAGCACAGTCTGCTGGAAGTGCCTCTCTGCTATTCCTGTACTTCTGTTACTATTTCTACACTTCTATATCATTACTGTTACTTCCTATACTATTCTTTCAGTACAGAAAAATAGAAAATATTAGGGATCAAATATTACATTTTCCCTGGAGTTTACTTTTCAGTAATTTCTCAGCCATTTTTGAAGAGGCACATAATGAGAAAATACCTGGAGACATTTGCTGAAATGACAGTTTTTCTTCTGAGGATTTATTAGATCTTTGCATCACTTGATCCCTGTACAGAAGGTGGGATAGAAGATTTACCAGAAGGAATCAGAGGGTTAATTTTTCTTTTCTCTCCTTGTCCTCTCCTAGTAACACCTGCATGTTTCTTTCCTATGTCACTTCTGCTGCCTGCAACCACATCATTGTGTAACTCCCTCCTTTTAGGTCAAGGACTTGTCTGCCTTGATATAAATATTAATAATTTCATTTTTTTACAAAGAATGATGTATATGTTGGTTTTTTAAAAGCCCAACTCCTCAAAAACTGCTGATCCTAAATGACAGAGCGTTATCTAGTAAAAGGAGTGGAAACTGGAATAGATAACTTCTAAGCTCTGCCTTTGAATTCTTCTTTGACACAGAAGTAATTTAATTCCTGTGATGCAGGCTACCCACTTGTAGAATTAGCCTAATAGTAATTACCCTGGCTCACAGCTTGTTCCAATTCTTCATTAGTGTTTATAGAGCAATTTTTTTGTTAGGTTTGAGATCTTTGCCTCAAAACTCTACATAGCGGAAAAGCAAACAATGAAACTATTAATAATTACCAACTAACTGATCAAGTAAAGCAGAGTTCTCCATTCACAGTGATAGCCTTTCTCTGTTTATCTTTTCATGTATAAATGTGCTATATTCTATCAGATCCTGAATTTTTTAAAAAAACCCAAACATTCAAAACCTTCATCCTGAAAAAGTAGAACTGAAATTATCTCAGAGACCTCGGTTTTGGGATGATAGGAAGACAGAAAAGGGATATATGGAAGGAAGCTTTTCTTATAGAGAAAAAAGCAGTTTACTCACTGTATTTGGTCACCAAAATTACTTTTATTCTTTTGATTAGAACACCAGGATGATAATGTAACACAACGTTCTGACATGATCTAAATCTTCTCCAGAGCTTTCCTGGCACTGCCTAATTTCTTTGGGGCACTTATTTATTATCTCAGTGGACATTCTAATCTCAACTACACTAAATATTTACAGCACCACATGTCCTCCAGCCTTTTTTTCCACAGCTGAAGTCTTTGTTTCAGGGAGCAAATAAGCCAGGGGTTTTCCATACATACATTCTCATCTGATTCTTGCACCGATAAAAAAATTTTCCCTTTAAAAGCTACATACCATGGTCTCATGTGCCTCACTGTTCTCTTATTGTATATTTTTATTTAAGAATATCCTGGTTTGTTTCACCTTTAGAATCAAGCTGCAGTTCTGGAGGTGATGTGGTATCAAGAGACAGTAAAAAATAAGCAACTCACAAAACAAATACAATGAACAAGGGCAAAAAAGGAAGACAGACAATTTGAAAGACCCATATTTGTTCTCACTTTGTAGGACAAAATTTTGCAAAGGGACTTTGGACTAGAAGATATCCTGTAAAAATATACTGAAAATATTCATTGAGATATCTTTAGCAAGGTAAGGATTCTCCTTGCTGATATCAGTGGGATAGCTACACTGATATATTTTATTACTGTAACTTTAATTCCTGGGAGTCCAATTCTACCCCCATTTTATTTGAACTGTGAAAATTATAAGTATTATAGGTGAATATTTTGATTTTGATTCATACTGTTAAGGGATTTCAGGAAAAAAAATGGGAAAAGACAGACAGTTAACTATTAATTTTCAAAAACCAGGTAGAAGTAACACAACTTTCAAAAGTTATATATATATATATCTTATTCATAAAAAGGTAAGAGATAGTGTTCATAACCATCCACATGTTAAAATGGCATGAATCTTGTAAGTCTTTCTGGAAATATATCGGCGCTGCTGTGCACAACAAGTAGAATGACAGCGGTCTGAAAGGATTTTTGCAGTGATTCCTCTTAAGCATGGACAGTTTGTCAGCTGCTCAGGTTTTTCAGAATATGTATGTAATCTCAGATAGGGACAAGACCTTGAATTAGGTAATGTCTTTACAGGGGTAAAAAAATCCAAAAAACTGTCTTGCAAATGTACTGGTAATATAAATGTAATTCAAAAAGATGTATAATACATGCATATGTAGGTAGCTATGTAGATGAAAGGCAAGTAAATCCATTTGGATCTAATACTTCTATATCTGATTTTGTCAGGAGGTTCCTGGATTTTTCCAGTGTCTCATCTACTGCAATTTCCAGCTGTCTCTCAGTTTTGATATGTTTTCTGTAAGTAACATAACCATTTTTCAAGTCCCAAACTCACAGCTTCCTATTATACTTGCAAATAGTCAGCTAAAGTACATCTGTTCTTTACAGAGAAATATGGGCTTACCTCTTATTTTTCTCCATAGCATTGACTGTGGCATACCAAAAGATACATCAAATAGTCTGAAAAGAAAATATTATTTTACTTTAAATACTGTACATTCCAGTAAGAAAGCAGATACAGGTAGATATGCATCAAATTTAGTCACTAAAATATTCTGCTAAATAGAAAAAAAATTGGGAAATAAGTGTATGATGCTTTTATATTACATTAGGCCACTTGTTTTAAACCATGTAGGTATGCAACTGACATTGATGGAAAACCTTGGAGGATGTTTTTTGCTCACTAAGCACAGATTTGCGTGATGGCAAACAGTTTCTCCATTACTACTGATATTAAGGGGCGGTATTCATCTACTTGACAATTTTGTTGCCATCCTGCCCCCTTCCCTGTTTTTCAGTGTAGCTTGCTGGACTGGAGAGTAAAGATCCTTCATTTAACTGTCATCCAGGCCCAGTGTTTTAGCCTGACACGCCAAGTTAATTTAAAAGGGTAAGATTATTGCAATGAAAAATAATTCTTAGTATCTGCACTTAAGGTATGCAAAATGTACTGCAATTTTAATGGCTCAGTTGTTCACATTTTTCTTCAGTTGCTGCAGAACACACTTCAAAACATATGCTTTAAATTACATAAAAATATATTTTATTATTGTGCACTGAAAGCAAGGCAATCTGGAGGACAAAATTTCCCAAAGCAACAAATCTGGCTTGGTGTAATTATAACATTCTTATATTCTGAATTTTAGTTTTTTTGGTTTGTTTTGCATTTGTATATTTGTTTTTGCAGTGGGAAAAGATAAAAAGGGAATACTTTCTATTAAAATAATATGTCAAAAAAATTCAGGAGTAAATCAGAATGGAAAATGAAACATTCTTTATTTTTACCATTCAAAAAAAAAGTGGGAAAGTGCCAATACAGAAAATAATAAATTCATAATATACACTAGATTCAGTAGCTTTCTCTGTTTATACAACTCTGGCACTGTTAAATACTTTTCCAATCAGTATATACAGAGTTATGAATGAATGCACTGAAAATACTCTGATATTTGAGAATTTGCAATAGAAATTTACCTGCAGCTCTGCTGGACTATTTATTATGTCATTACACAAACCCAAAGGTTTCAGAGCTGTCCATCCTAACCTTTAGTTTCATGTGTTCGTGCTGAGCTTAACAACCTAGGAGCTACTCATTTCCTGGAGAGAAGACACCCGAGGGGAGCTTGAAAGCCATCCCAGAAGATGGGAGATGAGCCATTTTCCTTTGTTCTTTTGAGAGAAAAGCCTACTGTCACCCACAGATGTTTTATTTGCCATCAGCATCCAGCAAGATATTCAGTGGTAAGAAAACTTCAACGACAAGAGCAACTGAATCAGAGGACTCTGGTAAGCAGCCTTCTGCGGTCAGATATGGCCCAGCAGAGCCATGCTGTGCTTGGAGAAATTTGCCTCTATTCCAGTTTATGAATGAGCCAGAAAGGAGACATTTGAAGCAATAAAGTGAGGAACAGATGGGTGAGCCAAAGGTTAGTGTCAATGTGATCCCTTGAAAAGTAGCTGGATGGTCATCATTGCCATAGACAGACACAACAAGAAATGTCATTGGAAGAAACAGAGGAAAGTAGCACAAGCACAGAGGGATAAATCTCCACACACCCTTACATCCTCCAGGAACATGTACGTATTAATTCATTAAAAGAATTTAATGCACCTATAGATCTACTGACTGGTGATGTAGGTGGTCTCCAAAGTTATAGAAAACAGAGACGTCTTTAGTGAGGACACCATAATTGGAATTCCCATTGAGTTAGACTTGTTAAAACAGACTCATAGGTTTCACAGGATATTAGTTGCCTTAGGTAGAAATGCGTTTTGTTAGACAGCTCTCCCTGAGAATGCTTTCCCCTGCTCTCATGTGCTTTGCCTCAGGGTTGTGATATGCATTATCACAGACAAGCACAGTTGTCTCACCGATTCATAGATTGTAGTGAGGGCATGATCCATTATCCTAATTACCATGTTGAAAGAAATATTCAAGAAAAATATAAAAAGATGCCTTTCTAAGCTTCATCCACAGAAATCCATGTCTAGCCAAGTGAATTGATGCACTGATGTTTTCTGGGAACCTCGTATTATACTCATTGGCACAGAAGTGAAGTTGCTGGAAAGATGCCAAATTAGAATAGGTGCAAAAAACTAGATCTAGCTGCACATTTTATACTCTTCTTTTTTTTTTGCCACTTGTACTAACATATCATAAAACACATACACGAGCCCTATAATATAAATAGCAGTCCTCTTTTTTTTTTTTCTTTTTTAATAGATGACTAAAAAAACTGGTTCTTGGCAAGTAGTATAAAGGATGAAATATAAATCCATACAAATCTCCAGAATGCAACATATTTTCACAATGAGAGAATCAAGCATTTATTATCAGATGACTTTGGAGATCACTAAACTTTGATAGCCAACAGATCACAGGAATAGGCCCTGTTAAGGGCATGTTATGCCTTAAAATAAAAAGATTTGGTGTAGCACTGGAACCACAGTCTGGGAAGTGAGAAAAATACTTGGTTTCACCTAAGAAAAGTTAAAAAAAAAAAGCAGGAAGTACAAAATTACAATGTCCACCATAAAAAAGAAAGGGACACAGAAGGGTAACCAGCTGTGAACAGAAACAAACCTTTGAAACTCTATTCTTCCCAAATTTTTACTCACTGCATCTTATAAAGAAGTTGGCTGGAAACCTTCCATAATTCTGAACTCAGCCTTTCTCTAAACTTGCTTGTAATCTTTAGCAATCATAAAAATGCTTGCAGGTTTACAGCATTTACAAACACTATCCAAAAATGTTATGCCAGTTGGCCACCCAGTATCTTTTTTGAAAAGTGATGTATATTTCTTGGTGCAGTGTCTGACATAATAAAGATCATGTTTTCACTGTCTAAAAGAGCAGAGAAGGAGGCAGGAATATCTTCATTTTCTAATGCAGTTTCTACATTCTATTAACAATTATTATCTTAATTGCCACCCACACCCACGACCCACAATCTGCTCAATCGTTTATAATATACAGACACAAAGAGAAGAAACTATATACAGTGTTACCATGGCTTTCAGAGAGAGAGAGAGAGAAAAAGATTTTTCTAACTTTCCTGCTAATTTATCAAACAATCCAAATGTAGATGGCAGTGAAAGTATTTTCCTCACAGCATCATTTAGAGATATTAAAGGAACTGTATCTAGGGAAAACCAGAAAAAACTGTGTAAGTCTTAAATGATTTCATTAATTTCCAATCATGTTCTTATTTATTTTAGCTTTATGATATAAACTTGTTCTCTTAAATAAGTCAGAAGCAATTATTTCCTATAATTCTGCAAGAATAAGAGGCATATCAGCCTCTGTAAGCTGACACAACATAACCTCAACAGACTGTAACACAGTCGAGTGCTGGGAAGTGACTCTTTTCTTAACATTCAGGATTCAGGATCCAGAAGAATTTGGGGCAAATAAAAGACCTCTTCCATTAGATTCTTTTCCATGGGAAAGACATAGTCACCCCTTCGGTTAGGTTATATGGGTCCTGTTACTTCACAAAGTGAAGGTGCCTAAAAGATCTAAAGAATAAATGCACACAAAAATGTGCCTTTCAGAACACACTCGTTCCCAAGGAGTCTTTCTCTCGCTCGCTCTAAGGTTATATCTATATGCAGGGTAAAATTTCTTCGATTCTTTTGAACGACTTCAGCCCTCATACAGATATATGAAATACAGCCCACTGAGCATTTTTCAGCTGAGACGAACGCTTTGTGTCCCCCTTCAACTCCTGCCACAGAGATCGAGGAAGAAATTTCACCAAAATGTTCACCAGCTGTTAAATGTTTTTTGGAGAGTGAAAAGGACTCCATTCAAAATTATAAAAACATAACAACAGTATTCTCTGTTCACTCAAAAATCCTTCAAAGTCCTCTTGAACTTCTCCAGATTAAAAAAAAAAAATCAATCAATCAATCAAACGAACAAACTAGTGTCAAAATTTGAGTCTGCATTGGTTTTAAGGTTCCTTATAAAACCATTTTGCATTTTTGGGAAGGTAATTTTTCACAAATATGCATCTTGAATATACAATGAAACCGTTTAAATATTCTGGTGGCAATTTGTGTAAGAACAGCCAAACCTGGTTATTTTATAATACTTTCATCTAGGACAGTTCGTCTAGAACAAGCAGTGGAGTTTCTCTCTCCACACGTGAGAAATCTGGGGAATGGGAAGGAAATGGTTAATCTCTTTTCAGAAGAACGAGATTTGGAACTGAGGCTGACCTTGCTTATGGTCTATACATTGACCTGAATGTTCATGAAGTTAAATCTGCTTCATGAAGTCTCATATATATCCTCAGATCAAATATTTTCTTTAGTCAAATAGCACTGACTTTTGGGAAAGGTCCTGGGACATTTAATAAACTAGAAAATTCATGTCACTCTATGTAAACCACGATTTCCAATGCTTGAATCCTATTTACAGAGTAGCATAGATGCAGTGAGTCTTGATGAAAGGGATAAAGTCAGACAGTTGCTTCAGCCAAGACACAGTACTGTTCTTTCCCTTGCCATTTTCAGCTTGGCTCTCCTAGTCTCTGGACTTCAGTGCAGTTGTACTTGTGGTATCCATGACAGCTTTACTACTAAGTCTGTCTCTGGGAGCAACCAACACAACTTACTGTGAATCAAATCTCACATACTTGCACTTCATTATTTTACTTTATTCCTTTACTTTTATTCCTCCACCTTAATTCCTCCATGGCTCTGGTAATTTCTGAACAAGAAGCATGTGGAAAACAAATGATGTATGCAAGCATGTGTGCTTTATAGACATGGATAAATAAATACAATCATGTACTCCTTTTTAAAGCAGGTGATATGTTACAGTAAAAATGTATCACTGTTTTATAGCATTTTCAGTGAGGGAGAAACATATAAGAAAGCTGCCAAAATGATGGTATCTGTTTTCTGGAGATGTTAACATGTTCTGTTTAATTGCACTGATTTAGAAACAGTTTTAACTCTGGGCTGTGGCCATAGAGAATGACACACACATTTAAACCACAGAATAGAGAGGGAAGATAAACAGTCTTTCCATCCCAGCAGAAACTAAAAGGAGCAAGATTTCAGACTTGTAGAAGTTGGGCAGATTGTGTCATCAAGTGTTCTTTAAGACCGTCTACAAAGAGATTATTTAGGAAGAAGTAAAAACACTCAAACTGAGAAAAAATAAAGTACTTAAATGTTTTGGGTTTGGCTGGTTTTTTTTTTCTCATATCCCAAATAAAAGGCATACATAATAACAATAATAATTAAAAAAAAAAAAAGATCTGGGAAAAAAGAAAAGCAATAAAACAATAAATGTGCTATTGTTTTATTTGGTGTGTTCTCCACATTTCCTCCTTTCCCAATAATTATTTCTGTGACTGGCTGAAAATGCCTAAAATAACCCTGATAAAAAATGTGCTCCTAGAGGCCAGTTTAGCCATGTTCTTTCTCCTTTGTGCGCAAAGCGAGGATGGAGCCTTAGCAATAACTCCCTACTTAGCATGCACTTTAAAAATATGAAATGAGCAACAATGTTTACAACCTAACACTGGTGGTTCTGGAAAGGATGGCTCAGGGCACTTCAAAGCTGTGTTATTGCTGCTCTGCAATATCCCTGTAGTTTATGAGGACTTGTGCATCAGGACAAAGATTAATGATGTTAATTATTTAGTACCTACATCTTGCACTACATTGTTTTATTTTCAGTTTTATATGTATACTACCTGTACAGTCTAATACACTCAAAAGTTTGAATACAATACACACAGTTGCTTTTGCTCTTTGGAGATTTATAAGACAGTAAAATATCTAACAAAAGACTATCCACTGAAAGCATTAAATGAAAATGAGGCAATTCTTTCTTACAAAGCTCCTTTGAACATAAGTCTCCAGCTAAGCATGCAATGAAGAAATATGAGCACTTGTCTGTGTAGCAGTCAGGTGTAGCGATCCAGATCAAGTTTTGGCCCGGATGAATATGGAAAAAAAATGTTGTGGCAAGAATTTTAATGAGCCTTAATGAACAAAGCAAGTTTCTTCCAAACACTTTTTGGTCATTGTAGGAAATATACAAATCTTAATTATACTGCCATTTACATCTTCTCCCCATATCCTTTCCACTCTCTTTCAGGCTAAAGGAATAGTTTAACTTGAAGCTGAGGTGTCGTTTTGTTATATTTCATGATTTTCAGGTTTAACTAAGCTAGAGAGCCAGAGGAATGGAAGACCCCTTTGACTTGGACTTTGCCTGATTTTAAGAGAAGGATGTAGCAAAAGAAGGAATAACCTGTAGGAATATGTTTTTCTAAACTCTTTTAGGATGTGCCACATTTTCCTCTGATCTACTCAAACTTCTCCTCCTCATATCCATTTCATTTTAAGTTCTTTAAATTTTCTGGTCAAACCAATATTTTCAGTACAAGATGAACTCTTCTAAACTCAATTCATACTTAGAGTAAGTAAAAAATTACCATTCAAGTCCAATGCATATCAACTTTAATTTACAGATTCCTTTGAATCAATACACATTAATTGAAACCAGCATTTTTGGCCAAAAGATAATGTACTGAAAGTAAAAGCAATCACCTTTCCTTTTAAATAAGTGTTTGTTGTTACCATTGCAGTCAAAATAGTGAGTTATATTATGATTTGAGAAATCACTGCACATGAAAGTTGTTATTCTGTTTGGTTGCTTTTAAATTTATTACCCACAAATTTTGTAGAAATAGACCATCAGCAGAAGAACATTCTTAACTGTCAGAGTATAGGTATGGTTTTAATACAAAGCATGGTTTTATGCCTTATTTCTTCAGCTGTAGAAGATAAGTTGTAGTAGCCTTAAGGGTAGAATACAACCAGTAGCTCATTTTTATATTAGCACATTTTATGTTCAAATAGATTAAGACATCTCCTTATCATATCTGAACAGCGCTCAGAAATGCATTTTTATGTGTCCAAGACCTTTAAAGGAAGAAGTAGAGCAATGGTAGAGTATGACTGTGTTATACAATGGAGGGAATAGTAGCAGCACGAAAACTGGCTGTGAAATAACTGGCTCTGGTACTGGACATAGTGTCTTCATACAGCAGAAGGTAGGTGGTTCGTAGCTAACTTTGTTACCCTACATGCATTGCTTTGACACTCATAGGCAACTTCCAGTTCCTCTACTGAAAGCTGATCCCTTACCACATTTTTTTGCTTGCTAAATTTTTAGACACTACATCTACCAATAGTTAAGACTTGCTCACACATTAATGTTTGCCATTTCTTAACACCATATAGCAAGCATCTCTACACAGTGGACTGAGTACAGTAGAGCTATGGAGGCTTAAGGAGTTGCTATGAATCCTGCCACTGAAATCTGGCATAATACAAGGGGTTTGTAATCTAGTCTTTTAGTTTGGATTCTGATATTGTCCACCCAGAATGAGAAGACCTACAGCTCCTCTAAGTAATGGTAGGTTCTGGTATGTTCTCTAGGCCTTGTCTTAAAATATTAACTTTCCAAAAGTTAGCAAAAGATCTGCTGCTAAACAAAAGTGTCCTTCACTTGTGAGTTTCATTGCAGACTGCGCTGGAAGCTAGCAATACTCTCAGTCTCCATAGTTCAGACACTTCTAGGTAGCCTGTATTTCCAAGAATTAATAACAAGGTATCACATCAAATGAAGGAGTAGGTACGTATGTGGTGAGCTGGACGCACATGTGCCCAAAACATTTTTAATTTAAACTCCTTTTAACTGTATCTATACTAATAGGTTCTAAATATGTGCACTTTCACCCAAACTAATATAACTTAATACCAATGCATATTTATTGTTATTAGACTTTTATAGCATTTTTCCTGTATGGCACCTCATAGGCGTTAAGTTAGCTGGATTCTCTAAAATTCAGGCTGTTTAGAGAACAATAGTTCCATTCACAAGCAACATTAACCGCTTAGCAATTTATAGCTCTTATTTACACGTACCTTGTGCAATATAGGTAGCATAAATCTTCATTGAAACCAAAAAAATTAATGTATTTGGATATAATGAAACAAGAAAATATCTGAGATGGCTTTATTGTGTTTCATAAAAATGGTCTTTAGGGTTTGGTGTAGGCAAAAATATCCATATTGAATATAAAATGCAATTTCTGAAAAGAGTTTTCCATAATAATGTTTCATTTACCCTTTTGTTCTCTCTGCTCCTCCCACCCCCCTCATTTACTGCATTTAACAATGAAAGTGTCCAATAAAGATGAGCAAGGAACAGAAGAAGAAAATCAACCTATTTTGTCGGAGCACTGACTCTGACAGTGCTATAAATGATGGCAAGGCTCCAATTTTTAAAATCGTTTCATTTAAAACCTAAACACTGAATCCCTGTACAGTGTTTAGAGGCTTTTCAGCCTTCTCTGATTCAATTTAGAGGAAACATTTATGGGGTCTAAATTGTTCCTGGCAGTTCTGAGCTAGGTTGCATTTTAAAAAATATAATTTATACAAATCTGTGCCACATATAGTCCCAAGAAATCGAAAATATCAATCAAATTTCATTTGCAAACCAGTTTTACTAATAGTCAGTGGTTCAATTGCTCTTCCCTCTTGGAATAAAGGGTAGTTTAAAACTGATAACTGTGAAATACACATTTCCAAGAATACTTTTTCTCTTATGAAATGACTAAAAGTCTTCTACATCCAAATCAAATAAATCCGTCAAAACAGCATGTAGATTTCTTGTTCAGTTATTATATATAAATCCAATACATTAATCAAACATAAGTTCAGCATGGCAGTGTTGCAGTGTTTGGATACGGAAACTCTTGAGTTTCTTCTTTATTAAAAATAAAAACATACAGATATTCAATAGCTGTGTCCTTCTGATGTTTGAGATGTTATAATCAAACACCAGATAAACCAGTCTCAATCTGTAAGCTATCTATTTTTTCTAAGATTTTTCTCTTCTCTTGGCTGTTGCTGTACCATTCTATATATGCCTATAGCTGAAGTGACATGCCTGGGGCAAGTCCATCTAATTTATCCGTCTTTCTGTGAGCTTTATAAAAGAAGATAGATCTGTTCTA
The DNA here is from genome assembly GCA_013398115.1 of Falcunculus frontatus. Lineage (NCBI taxonomy): Eukaryota > Metazoa > Chordata > Aves > Passeriformes > Falcunculus > Falcunculus frontatus. The sequence continues at coordinate 459,832 of VZRV01004236.1, forward strand.
AATCAAGATATAAAATGTATATATGTATACACAGATTAAAAGAACACCTAAGGACTGAGTACAAAGTAACATGGTCCTATTCTCAGTGCTTCACTGACGAGTCCTACACTCACGTCGATTCTAATTATGTAGTATGTCAATACCTACATAATATTCTTAAAATACTCAATCTTCCATCTGGTTTTTAAGTCTTCACTTACTTTACCTTTTTAATATTTTGCTTGTCCTTTCTAAAATTTCTTTCTCTTTTCTGAAACTTGACCGCCTGGCCAATTTTTCCTTTTTAGTGAACTAGTTATTATAAAATACAACTTTAATTCTAGCTCGTCTTTCCCGCCTCACTTTTACTTTTTTTTTCCTTGCTTCCTGCTACTTTGAATCCTCAAACCTGGAAAGGCTGATAAATAGCCCTTCTCTGTTGTTGGCTTTTTTTTTCCCTTTTCTTCCTTCTTATTTTTTTCATTTAGACAATATAATTGCCTGTTACTTTATGTTAGCCCAGTCAAGGTGCAGATTGTCACATTTGTTAGTTGCAGCCTGATTTTCAAACCTTATAGATTCTTGCAAAATCCACTAACTTTGGTCAGATTGAATATTGCAATGCCTTTCTGAAAATCAAGTTCAGAGTTCAGTTTTCATCTTAATTTGTATTTTCTGCTAAGCAAAACTGTTTAAAGTATTCACCTTCCACCTTTCTCATTGTGTGAGAACTTGGCAATTCTTTCAGCTCAAACTCTACTGAAATGACTGGCAGCACCTTCAATTAACGTAGCTTCAACTAGGTGAACAGTTACAATTTTTTTAACTTCATAAACTGATTAAAGTTAAACCAGCACATCATTCCTCTTTCTGGAAATCTAAAAGATTTACACCAACTGTTTAGAGAAAGCACATTTTTGCTTGCAGCTGTCAAAACAGCCTGTCAGTTCAATTATCTGGAATGCCTATTAGTCAATTTTTAATAAAGCTTCAACTACTTTTCTCTGCTGTTTAATGAATAAGGTCCTTCTGCACACCTTTTAAATATGTGTTTCATGGCCCCTATGGAATTCAGAAATTATAAAGAAAAAGTGATTTGATTTACTCATAAGATGCATTATAATTTCACGTGTTGCATGAAACTGCCATTATTTCTGCTTATGAGCCCTCCTGCACTCTTGACATTATTAGGCCTTCTGCTAGAAAAAGCATCTTGTGTTGGTAACAGCATTTTTAAAAATATGGCACTGCTAAGGTGTTTTGTTTCAACATTTTCCCATACTCACTAAGTGAAAGAAAGAGAGTTAAACTGAGTGCTTGCTTACATAGTAATTATATGAAAGGGTTATGACATTTTATTTTTCTGTAAAAATGATGATTATTACCAAAAATAATTATTACTAGTAGAGCAGCAGAGGGCAAAATGGGGATGGATAGAGTACTATGCATGGCTTTGGTTTATGTTCATTGGATTTCCTTCATCTGCCCCCAAAATGTGTCAGGCCTCCTGCCAGAGGACTGGGCAAGTCAGATGTTTGTTGTCGTGTGGATAAATGTAAGAAATCGCTTTACTGATACCTGTCCCATATATTCAAAATGATGTTCGAGGGAATACAGAACTCTTTCTTCCTCTAGTGAAATATTATCACAATCTCTTTGCCAGAAATCATGTCCTTTGTTCTTTAGCTACGGTATAAATGAGGCTGCAAAATTTGCCTGGGTGTTGCCCTATGATGATGATCCTGTCACTTAGCATCAGGAGCCCCCAGGTTTCCTTCCTAGCAGGGTCAAAGGGAATTCAGCCACAAAGTTGTTGTAATTTTGAGGAGCTGAAATGATCATTGCTTACTTGGACTTATCTTTTCTGGCAGTCTCTTTCTTGACACAGGTTTCCATGGGATATTTTCTTTCAGGCTGTCTTCTGTTCAGTCAACAGGATAATATTTTACTCACATTTCTAATGGGAACGAATTTTGTCTCTGTTCTACTTTACACAGCTAATCCTCTATGTGAAGTGACACTGAGGAGGCCACTGATGACAGCAGACATTGTTGCCTGGGTTAAGCAGATGATTCAAATGTTCAGTTATTAATTTTGAATCGTTTTGTTTTGCTTTGCTTTGCTTTGCTTGGGGGTGAGGGGGCAAGGTGGAAGTTGGTACTGTTTTCCCCAGTGGGAAAACTCAAGTCATCTAAGTATACCTGAAGTCTGATGATAGACTTTCTCATCTGGTCTTATCTGAGCCTTTGAGATGCAGCAAGTCAAAAACCTTCCCATCAGTGAATACCTACAAATGTTTTAAAATAATAAAGAGTTATTGAGTGAGTGATACTTCTTTAAAAATGAAAAAGAGTTTGAATAAGAAACATGTCTCAGTATGATACATCTGCCAGTGAATGTGAGATTAGAGATTAAATTACATGAACTTTTTATTTAAAGTGAGCATAGCATCATCAGGACTTCTAAACTGAAAGCTAAGTTTCTTTCAGCATTACAATAAACACCAAATCCTAAATCTTCCCCTTATGGGAAAAAAAATCTCCTTCTCCCTCCAATGTATAATGTCCTCTAACCATAGTCCCGATCTTTGCCAGAAACTTTTAGTAGTTTCTCTGCTTCCGGTAGCCTCTATACCTTCCCTGTCCAAAGAAAAATCTTTTCTTCTTATAGCCTCTGGTAGGCCTGGCTGTGTTCCTGCTCACTTATCCTCTCAGGGGCTGCCCAGCCTCTTCCTGCTGTGGACCCTCTGCTTCCTCTATGTCCTTCACACTCTGCTGCTCACACCCTACTCTCCAGAAGCTTCTCCCAGCTGAGCAAGGTCAACTTCTGTCACGGAAAGCAGCATCTCCCCTTCTTCCAGAGGATTTCTCCTAACCCAGGCTTGAGCTGTCTTAACAACGCAAAGCAAACAGTTTTTCTCTCTGCTGCTCATCTAGGTCCCTAAAATGGAACAGAAGCTAAAAAAAAAAACCAAAAACATAATTGCAAACAGAACAGATATACATCTGTTTTAATGTAATGTAAAGCCTAACTCTACCAGTAGCCTCTAATTTTCAATGTTTGGAAGACAGACAACTTGAAAAAAGATGCTGGTTTTAAAATTACAGCCCACGTCAGACATAAACAGGGTCACTGGAACAGGAGATTAATGTAACCTGCTAAGGGTGAAACAAATCATAAGGCCTAAAATGTGTCTCTAATACCGTGCAACATTTTAAGTGGAATTATGTCATATCATTTTCATCTAACTTCCTAGATACTACTATTATCATCACATTAACTCTGTATTTCAATTTCACCCTCAAAATAGCTGCATACTGCTGAGAAATTATTGACGATATACTTAGAGAAGTTGTAACACTGAAACATTAGGGATGAGATCTGGTACTGTGTATAGGCCTCTAAAATAACCTTTATTGCAATTTTGGTCCTTAAAGTAAATTTGTGATCAAAATTATTCTGTGGTGCTTAGCCACAAGAATAATGCTCTGGAGGTGCCTAAATTTCATAGACTTCCTAGCTTTTCAATTGTAGGATTGTATGTAGGGATCTGAGCTACTGAAGGACAGATTGGTTCAAATATGGGTCCCCTCTGAAAGTTTAGGTAGGAGCCCAAACCCTAAGTTAGCCTGTTGCAGGGTTTTATGCAACAGCAACTTGTCAGTAGGAATGCAAAGACGGTTTAGGTTTCCTTTAAAAAGGAAAGGAGACTGCTGGTACCATTTGCTGGCACTGTTTCCCCTTTCTTGTTTAGTAGGAGATTAAACATTTCCCGAGGATGTAAAAGTGGGTTAATTCCACTCTCTGTCTCTTGGAATTTAAATATACTGTTATCCAGATAAGTGCCCTCATCACCAAGACCATGTTTCACCCATAGCCCTCATGAGCTTCTCTCTTTCTGCACAGTGACTTTGACGGAAGGGCTAAACAGCCTTTTTCCCTGGAGAGCTGAGCAATCAATCCACTTACATAAAAATCCCTTTAAAGGGAGCTTTAAATTCACGTCTTTCTAGGGATTTACCTAACCTACAACATGCTGCCAAGGGTACACTGTGGAAACACCACAATCAATGCAGTCACAATTGCAATTTGTGAACGTTTTGATTGGTGTTAATCTATAACTAGAACATACTTATTTGATCAAACTCCTCACAACTGAAGACATGGTGCCACCTCTAGTTTCTGACTATCAAGACACTTATGTAGAGGTGCAGAATATGAAAACTATATGAGTGGTCATGGAATCCCCAGGATGAATGAGGAGTCAGATGTGTAAGTGGCTGTTTAGTGGCTGCTGAGATCATAGTTTCTGACTACATGCCTAACATCTAAATTTGATATTCATATTTTCTTTTTGATGAGGTTGTAAATTTGGAGCTTTGATTCTCTATTTTAGCAGTCCCAAAATCTTGATTTACTGCATTAAATTTTAAATATGGGGCACAAGACTTTTCCAGAATGTATATGACATATAATTAAAAACATAGACATTCAAAATAGAGGCAGAAAAGACACATAATTGTTTATTTAATTTAATATTGCCATATCTTGACCTTTGATCCCCTAACTGCGGAATTTTTTAAATGGAATACCCTTCTCCACTCCTTCTGTAACATCTCAGCCTGACATTCCCAGGATCTCAACTAACAATAACCTCCTTTCAAGTGAAGACAAAAATGATTGCTAAGGATGTAGGACAATAACTTATTCTGGTTCTCTTTATTGCTTTACTTATGGTTTAGCATCTATTGAGAAAAACAGCACAGTGGAAACAGGATTCCTAATTCACAGTCCTCACACCCTGTGCTTTTTATTGTTTGTAAAATACTGCTGTCGTTTTCGTCTATAAAAGATGTGACACTAGGGGGAAAAAAAAAATGATTGTTCATTTAAGTAGAATGCTCACAGGACAGAATAAGGATCTATATCCATTGGTTACTGGGTAAATTGAGATAATTCTAGTTCAAACAGAACCTGTTCCTCCTTACTCTAAATTTGCATTACAAAACTATGAAAGAATCCTTCAGGGAGCAGAGGAAGAGTTGTAAGGGAACAGTTTTTGGACAGCTGAAGGAAAAGATGGGCACCCGCTGTTCAGCAAGTTGAGGGAATTGCTGCATATTGCAAATTTTCTGTGTGTTACTAGGACAAGCAGATGGCCAGAGACAGCATTTTCTCCTTATGTGTAGTTTATTTCCTTACATCTTCTAATGGCCTATATTAAGGTTTCCCAGCATTACATTCAGTTCAATTTAACACAGTTAATATATGTTTAAGCAGTACCCGTTGCTGTCAAAATTGCCTACTTGTAATAGATGACTCTTTCAAATACTTTAGCAAGGATGGCAGTAAAAGGGCAGCACTGTTTGCATGTTATTTTGGGTGCTATCTCAGACCCCTGGGAATAAAACTTCTGCCTCACTCAACATTAGTCACCTGTGTTTTCCAAAAAATTTCTTTGCCTTGCTGAGCCTTAATATGGGAAAGGATATAACAGCATTTGTCTCCTGAGAATTATTGTGAGGTATAACTTATGCTGTCAATATGCAGACCTGGTCAATGCTGGTTTTTCTTTAATGTTACACCACCTTTTCTTTTTTGAAAATGTTCTTTTGTTCACAAAGTTACCCTCTTATATATCTTTGTGGAAAACTTATCCAGCCCTTTACCAGTATTTACTAGTATTTACCAGTGTGCTGTTAAATGCTACTGAATGTTATTGACATTTATATTTAAATTATTAAAGTACATAAAAAAGTAGTGGATGCTCTTAAGCAGAGAAAACAGGAGGAAGTATGGGTAGTCAGTAACATTCAGTAGTATCTGCCTGTATTTATGAGGATGCAGGAAAAGCTGGGATTACTTTTTTACTGATACTTTTCCCTGCTTGGACCACCTCCTTTCCAACAGCTGATAAAATTAAATAAACCAAAAATAACCTCTGAAAATACAGGCTGGCTCCCAGAACTTCTTTCTCTTTCTTATTTTTGCTTTCATTTTGTGTTTTCTTGAATCCTATATTCTTGTCTGTAACACAGTTTTACTAGCACAAGGTTTAATTTTGGTGGTCTCCAAACTGATGTAGTTTCACTTTCAGTCTAAGAATGAAAACATCTAACATCTGTATTGGACAATTCAGACTCTTTTTGGAAGTAACATTTACCATGCAGTTGCAACCACAACCACAGATGGGATGAAATATTCCATTATTTTCACTTTGGTGGGATCCATACACAAAATATTTGCTGTTCCAGTTTTCCCAGTACACATTCCAGTTTTTAGTTTTAATTACCTTTTTTTATCTGTTAGTTTTTAATCATCATTTATAGTGAGATGTGTTACCTAAACTAGATCAAATGACTGGAGAATATAAGAGAAAATCTCTGAGAAATAGAAATATATTTCACTTTCTTTTTTACTTAAAGGCAGTGTCAGCTGCTTAAGGCATGATTCCTGAGGCAATGTTCTGTCAGAAACCTTCTGGTAAAAGGCTGAGAACTGGAGCATTACCAACTTTGTTGAATCAGCTTTGACTAAGTGACTTTTACTTCCATAGAGAATCCTGCTAAATGTGGAACAAAGATAAGAATTATAATCAAATGTAAGTATGATTTTTAATTAAGAGAACTTTCATGAGAAAGGGATTTTCATTTTTTTTATCTCCAGCTTTCAGGTTCTGCAAAACCCAAAATAACTTTAATTTTTTATTTTCAATTTAGTTGCCACAAAACTGAAAAAGTAATAATTTCCAGATCTAAAACAGAACTTCAAGGAACATTTGTGTATGATATGCAAAAGTGCCACCTCCACAGCACAGTACAATGAAATTTTTATTCCAATTGGCTGTTTCAGGGACTGGTTATAGACAGTTTCAGTTATTATAAATGAACTGTATTTGCAAAAAAAGAAAACAAAATTGACCATGCTGTCAGTCACTGGAGGTAGATTTCATTTAAGCAGCTCTCAAAAAAAGCACACGTGACAGATGTTCAGAGTTGTGACTACATACAATTAAGACAACCACGTGAGCAAATACTCATTGAGTTGATTCATCCCTTACACCAAGATGGTGGAAATGTCAGGTGTGTAAACAACTGAAGTGCATATACTTCTAGATAAAACAAAAGGTGTTATAGAATTGTATCATGCTCCTGATGTCAGCCTGAGTCACAGAAAACCTTATACATTACAGTGCTTGTAATGTGTAAGGAATGGAATAAAAAACCAAAACAAATCTCCACAAAAGCAAACCAACTTCTAAATTGTTATGTGGATGCAAATTGTACTGAAGTGTTCTTCTGTGATGACACAGGATTTTGCTGGCTTTGGCTCACTGCATCGTTTTTAGTGTATGCAGGAATAACGGTCACACTTCAAAATATTAGTTGGCTTGGTTTTGATAAGCATCCAGAAATCCTGCTGCTCATTTAAATTTTGATGCTGCAAAATTGCTTTCATTGCATTCTGTCATTTTACATCGATTTTATATTTTGGGATTGTGGGGTTTTTTTCTTTGGAAAAGGTCTGAGAATATCCTTGTTATCAGAAGGGTCAAACGGACAGTAAAATATGCTGAAAATGTCAAAATGCGATAGAGAGATATCTTTTTAATGACATAGAATTGGATTCCACACAAACTTCAACAAATAGACTGTATTTTACAGTATCTTCATTTCTGCAAGACAAGTACAGAGAACATTTTTATTAATCATTTTGTTTCATTGCTAAGTGATTTTTAACAGAAATGTTGAGTTTCTGGTAAATAATTATTTTTATCACTTGAACCTCATTGATTATTTTTAAGATGTTCAGAGCTCCATGGTGTGGTGTAGTTGACACACTGGAAGGAAGGGATGCCATCCAGAGGGACCTTGACAGGCTTAATAACTGGGCCCATGTGAACCCCATGAAGTTCTACAAGTCCAAGTGCAAGGTCCTGCACTTGGGTTGGGGCAATCCAAGCATAAAAATGGGTTGGGCAGTGAATGGATGAAGAGCAGCTCTAGGGAGAAAGATTTGGGTGTGTTAGTGAATGAGATTATCAATATAACGGCGATTTGTGCTTACAATCCAGAAAACCAAGCATACCACGGGTTGCACCAAAAGGAGCATGACCAGCAGGTTGAGGGAGAAGATTCTGCCCCTCTACTCTACTCTGGTGAGACCTCACCGGGAGGGCTTTGTTCAGGTCTGGGTTGCACAACGTAAGAAGGACATGGACCTGTTGGAGTGCATCCAGAGGAGGCCCACAAATATTGTCAGAAGGCTGCAGCACCTCTCCTGTGAAGACACGCTGAGAGAGCTGGCCTGGAGAAGAGCAGGCTGCAGGAGGACCTTGTAGCAGCCTTCTAATACCTGAAGGGAGTCTACAAGAAAGATGGAGAAGGACTTTATACAAAGTATTGACATGCGGGACTGGATTCAAATTGAAAGGAAGTTTAGATTAGATACTCGGAAAAAAATTCCTTACTCTGAGGGTGATGAGGCACTGAAACAGGTTGCCCAGAAAAGTTGTGGGTGCTCTACTTCAATGGAGGTGTTCAAGGTCAGGCTGGATGGGGCTTTGAGCAACCTGGTCTAGTGGAAGGTGTCCCTGTCCATGGCAGGGTATTTGGAATTAGATGACCTATAGAATCCTTCCAACCTGAAGCCATTCTATCAGTCTATCATTCTATCAGATTGTATAATGTGTTAGGTGTAGGATTGCATTTCTCAGTCCCAAACTCTGGCAACAGGAATGTTGGTGCAGTGTTGTGTTTCCTTTGGCACGCACATTCCAGGTACAGCATCCCTGAAGCTGTTTGCCTCATGCCTCTCCGCACCCTGACCCTGACCCTAAAGGCAGCCTGGGGCTGAGGCTGAGGTCCTCAGCATCACAGGCGGCATAGTTCAGAAATTTCTTCAAGCAGAGATGTATAAGCAGTGCTGTTCCTCTTTGGAATGCTTTTTACCATTCCTTCTGTCCCCAAAGCTGTAACCTTTGTTGATATCTGAAGGCCAGCCCTAACCTTTACTCTAAGCATAATTTAGCCTTGGGACAGAGGTAGCCCATCTTAGAAAGCTGTGAAGGCAAAGATGTGGGTGCAGTGCTGTGCTTCCCTTGGCCTGCCTCTTCCACCCTCTGTGTCCCTGGAGGTGTAGGCATTGTTGGTCTCTGAATCCTTACTCCAACCTTAATGACTGCTTGGGGCCCACTACCATGGATAGCCCAGATTAGAAATGTGTGCAGGCAGCAATGTTGGTGCAGTGCTGTGCTTCCACTGGCATGTGTTTTCTCTGCTCACTGTCTCTGGACCTGTGGGCTTTGTGGCTCTCTGGACCCTACCCCTAACCATAAGTGCAGTGTGGGTCTGCAGCTGAAGCCCCCAGTGTCTTTGGTGGTCCAAATTAGAAAAGTCTGGAAGAAGGAGTGCTGGGTTTCTTTGGTGTGCCCATTCCAGGTACAGCACCTGTGGAGCTGTAGGCTTTGTGGCTTTCTCAACCCTAACCTCATGGCAGCTTGGGGCTGCTGTCTACCTGTGTTTATCCAGCTTAAACCTGAGTCAAAAAAAATTCCTTTGCATGAACCCAATTGACAATCTCCTTAGCAATATATCCCCCACCCTCTAAGTCCAGGGAGGAGAATCAAGCAATAGTATTGTCTGTCTTGCAGTCCTAAAACATCACAAAATGGATCTGCGGGTTTGGCCTGCATTTACCTAGGGGATGAACAATACCCATATGTTCACCAGATGACTACAGAGCAGGATTGTTTGAGTCAAAGTTCAAGGCCACAACAAAGGATAAACTGTTTCTTCAGGACTGTCTTTGATTAGATTGCTGTTTACAGAGAAATTTTTTAAAAAGGAATATTCCAAAATATGTGGGAGGATCATTGTTCCTTGTTATCTCTTTATTTTTCATTATGTGCTATTAAATACAACTGTTTTATGGGCTATTTTCATTAAGCATTTATTTCCATCACAGTGACTCACAGCTGGAATTACAGCATATGTAGCTCTCTCCGTTCAGAAGCCATAAAACTGTAAATTAATTCCGAATATAAATAGCAGGGAATGTGTATGCTCACTCTCATAGTCACTCTGTATACATATATGGCAACACATGCATACAGGGGCATAAAGTAAGAAAAAAAAAATTAATTAATGCACACGTGAAAACACACATACACCCCCTACATATATATCTAGTGTGTATATTTACATAGTGATATTTATAGGTATTGTAGTGCTATTTAAATATATAAGGATTTGTGTATATATGTGTGTGTGTGTCTGTCTGTATGCATGCAAAATTTCAATTTCTTGTTCTTCATCCATTGAGTTACTTAAATTTGGAAAGGAGATGGCAGAAGAATCTGAATGTGTTCTGCATCATAATATCCTTAAGCAAAACGTTAACATTCTCTTATGTTCCAAAGTCTTTCTCTAAAACAGCTGCAGCAAAAACATTAACAATTTCTCCTTGACTAATGTGTGCTTTGTACATCCTAGAAATAGTAGTGATCTGGACTCGGAACATAATTCTTTTATGTTTATGTAAATTGAAATAATGCAAATATAAATCTCCTTTATTCTTTTGTGCAGGGCTATTTACACCTTGAATTTAATGGTGTTATGCTGTGCCTTGAATAGGCAAGGAAAGACTAGAGGTAGGCAGGGAATGTGTCCAAAATTTTTGCTGTTTATCTGCAGATTATTACAGGCTGAGAAATATCTTTTCCCACTGAGATAGAAGGGTTCAGTGTAGAATCCTCTGTTTTCATGTATCAAATGCTTTCTGAGAGCTGCACCTGGAATGACATTCTGAAGGAAAAATCTTTCCCAAAAAGAATAATAAACTTACAGAAACTGGAAGAAAGCCTTACTGTAACCTAAATGCACACATTGGTAAGTTTACTTTACCATTACCAAAAGTTTAATTAAATAATTGTTCTTCTTTGGAGTACAATAATTTAATTGGTAAAATAATGTTTATTTAATTAAAAATGAAATTATAACCCATTATATAATGCAAATAATCTAAAAAGCTGGGAGGAAAGGGGGTAAGAAAGCCTTCCAAGTTTGAGAAAGACACTTTGGTGATGCTCACAAAATACTCAGATATTTTAACAAGGTCACAACATGTTGCAAGGTAAGTGTGTAGATGTCTAAGTGATGAAGGGAACAAAGTATTTGCCATTTGCAAAGTTGTATTTTTGTATCTCTGTTGATATTAGAGGGATATATTCCAGTTTCTTGGAGACACAAATATCACAATGCATGATTTTCTAACCTTACAACAGAAAAACCCCGTACAAAATAGTGTCGAATAAAAGCAACAAAATCCTAGTAACATAAAAATCATTATTTCTTAGAACATGGGAAATTTAGTTGCACATTATGAATTTTTTTGTTATTATTGTTTTTATTTTTTAACCATAAGAGCAGTAAAATACTGTAGCAAGCTGCCCAAAGAGGTAGGGGGATCTCTGTCTTGGGAGGTGTTTTGCAACCTGCTTGGATTAGACATGCTTTGAATATGGAGTTGGAGCAGGTGACCTTTGGATACCCCTTCCAGCCCGAAAATCTGTGACTCTGCAATTGCATCATTTTGATGAACCATCAGAAGATTTTAAAACCATAATAAAATAATGAATTCGTAATCTTACCTCTCTTGTGTTGTTCAGGTGCTTAATTAGTGGCAGTTTTAGTACTTTTATTCACGACAGTGCCATAGGCTTTTCTGCCTTCCCTAGTTAGCTGCACCCCTCTGCTGTGTTTGGATATCACCACGTTGGAGCCATGTATCTTTTTGTCCTCTGGGATCTCAGTCAACTCTTGATTTTAAGCCTATTCATCAGTACAGGATTTGTCAGCTATTACTTCGTGAACATAAGATCCGACATTGATCATTCCTGAAATATGTTGACTTTGTAGTAAATAAATAGTTCTATCTGCCACGGGACATGCCAGATTTTTTAAAATTCTTTATATATATTGCAGACAATATTTGAATGCCAACAGTTACTTGAAGTAACTTGAAATATCTTGAAAGATTAATTAATGTTTTCTTCTAAACGGGGAAAGTAAATAAAGATTATGAATAGGTTCAGAATCCCTGCAAAAGAGAATAAAAAAAGAATAAATGAAGTTGAAAAATTTGGAAAAGAATTTTGCTTGGTCTCATGTGGAAGAGCACAGACACTGCAGTGAAATATCACTCCCGGTAGTTCTCAGTATCAACTTTAAGAAACATGTGGAGCTGTGCATGTATGAGATGTATATCTGTATACACATACACACAGAAATGCATGGGTAAACATTGAGCTTTATCACTATACCAGTTCTTTTGGGATGGTTGGGAGTGTATCAAGCAAACAATCAGTAAGATTCACTAGTAATTCTTTTTTCTACACATTGGTTCTGCTGTAATTTTTCTCTCACTTGATGGAAAAAAGATCCTCAATCTTAAGTGCACTACAACCTTTCAAGTTTATCAGATTTGAAGCAGTGTTCCACTGCTACTTGAAAAAAATCATTGGGTAGAAAAGCTATCATCAGGTCCATAAGAGGAAACTATGACAAAAAAAAGGGAAGCAGAAACTTATTTTGAAGATAAGTCCTACTATTGACAAAACACCCAAACAATGAGATGCATATGATACTTATCAGCCTTCCTAACACATATCATTTATTGAATTTCTTTGACCTAATTATATAAGTTTTGCATCATTCTATGTTTCGGGTATTGGAAGTTTTGTCCAATGAAGAAGCAGAAGTCCAACCTTGCATTAGGAATTTCCATGTACTAGATTTGTCATGTTACACCAGACTCCTAACATTTTTATTTTTGGAGTTGGGTATACGAAAAATATCAGCTGAATGATAACGGGGAAATTAAAATTATGGAATTGGATTAGCCAATATTTGTCTATCTATACAGGTAAAAAAATAATTATATCATTTAAGAGATTGAAAATGGAGTATTTACTAAGTCAGTTAAAATTTGATTTAGAACCAGTCTTCACTTACATGTACATAAAATACATGAAAAAAATGTTTTAGCATGTTTTGACCTTCTGCCACTCCAAGCAAAATATTTCTAAGGTGCCCAGGAACATGAGAAACAACCTGAATCTTGTGTGACTCTACAGACACACACAAAACAATGAACTCATGCTGGTATGAATCACAGAATATGCCAAGCTGGAAGGGACCCCTAAAGATCATTGACTCCAGTTCCTGGCCCTGCACAGCACCATCCCCACAAGTCACACCATGTGCCTGAGTATCGTCCAAATGCTGTTTGAGCTCTGTCAGGCTTCATGCTGTGACCACTGCCCTGGGGATCCTGTTCTAGTGCCCAGCCACCCTCTGGGTGAAGAACCTGTTTCTAATATCCAACCCAACCCTCTCCTGACACAACTTCAGGCCACTCCCTTGGGTTCTTTCACTGGTCACTGCAGAGAAGAGATCAGTACCTGCCCCTCCTCTTCCCCTCACAAGGAAGTTGTAACTGCAATGAGGTCTCCCCTCAGTCTCCTCTTCTCCATGCTGAACAGACCAAGTGACCTCAGCCGCTCCTCATACGGCTTCCCCTCAAAGCTCTTCACCATCTTCATAGGTCTCCTTTGGACTTTCTCTAATAACTTAATTTCTTTCTTACATTGTGGCACCCAAAACTGCCCCCAGCACTCCAGGCTGCCCCAGTGCAGAGCAGAGTTGGACAATCCCCTCCCTTGCCGGGCTGGCGATGCTGTGCCTGATGCACCCCAGACAGGGTTGGCCCTCCTGGCTGCCAGGGCACTGCTGACTCATGGTCAACTTGCCATCAACCAGGATTTCCAGGTCCCTTTCCACAGCGCTGCTCTCCAGCCCCTCATTCCCAGTCTGTCCATACATCCAGGGTTGCCCCATCCCACGTGCAGAATCCAGCACTTTCCCTTTTTGAACTTCATATGGTGGGTGATTGCCCAGCTCTCTAATATGTCAAGGTCTCTCTGCCTTCGAGGAAGTCAGCAGCTCCTCCCAGTTTTGTATCATTTGTGAACCTGCTTAGTATCCCTTCCATCCTATGTCCCAGTGATTTATGAAGATGTTGACAATGATATCATATGACTACTACAATTTGTTTTATCAAATAGCAATACAATTTTTTTTAAAATACTTTAGATTTTTTTGTAGTAAATGTAATTTTATTTTCTGTTGCCTTATCTGCCATTAAAACGCAGCAGTGAGTTTAAATCAAAGAAAATATATTATTTGAAAACTGTTGAAATAGGTATTGCCTTTAACTAGTTTATGTTCTTTTTTCTCCTCTGAAACAAAAAATTCCAGTTCTCTGAACATAGTTTCCAGTTTCCTGGTTTAAATGAAGGTTGCTTTCGTCAAAACTTTTTCTATATGCAAACTGGTAAACCCACAATTTAAACTCAGAGCCAAAGGTCATATGAAGGAAGTGCATCTTATTTCGTGCCACCCGTTTGAAGCACCACACTTTTTTAGGAAGTAAACATCCATTTCTTCTCTTATAGTTGGTGAATCATGTCATCTGAATGAGTAAGATTCTTTCCATTTACCACTTTAGAAAAACAGTTTCAGGAATGCTAGTTTAAGCCTAGGTTGGAGATGGGTATCCGCTTACCTAATAGGGGTATTGCAGAGTAGATTTATACTTCATATGTCCTCCTTATAGCTGATGGAGAGAAGTAAACAGGTCCAGCATACTTCAGCATGGGAAATAAATTGCCATGCCTTTAGCTGAAGTCTCTGTAAAGAATGGCAAGTGGAAACTTCAAAACCCAACCACCTGCAATGCAATTCCAAGAAAATAAATATTTAAAGCAAGCTGAAGATAAAAATAAAATACAAAGACATTTTGCAGTAGTAAGACCTTTCTTTCTTTACATGCTATTTAATTAATATGAATGACATATGAATTAATATGAATTAATATGAATGAGTTTGACTTATCAAAAGCTTGAAATTATGTTTCCACAATCTACTTTCAATTCTTTTGTTAAACCTACAAGTCTATTTAGCTTCAGTGTATGTTTTATATTTGAAACATACTTATTATATTTTTGTTATTATTAAAGTTATATTTATGAACATATATTATTATAAAATGAAAAAAAGTTTGAGAGACAATTCTGTAAATCTGACTGCCTAACACTTAAGGCAATAATTTTCAGACCTGTTCTGTACATACCAATTAAATTCTGTAGTTCAAAAATAAAAACCATATGCATATTTTATTTTATTTTTACAGTTTTCAGTTCTTAATGACCTCAGGAAGGGGTATTTTGAAGGGATTAATGATCTGATAGAAGATGTTCATTGCCCAAGGTATAGAGATTTAGGCTAGTCATTAATACTGGGGAAATATTTTGTACTTCGATCATTGCTGTCAAGTTTCTTAATGTAGTCAGACTTTAAATAAGCTCTTAAAGACTGTGATAATGCAAATTTCAAACTTGAAGCATCTGACAAGACTCACATTGATACAATCTCTTAGGAAAAAAGTCTTCAGAATATCTCTTTCTAGCCTTTATCTATTTTTTTTTTCCTTTCTATCTGACCTACTTTTCTCCTGCACTTGTCCTCTGAAGTCCTTCAGTAATCAGGCTGTACATCTATCTAAAGCCCATGAGCAAAGTTTTTGGCCTTTGGCTGAGAAACTTAAATAGCAGTACTGTCATATAGCCCACCAAAAGACAAATAGGTATTATGTGAACTGAACAAGTTTCTTCAGACCTAGATATGAGTATACACACACACACGTTGGTATACCTAAGTGCATGAACATATGCAAGCACACACATTTGCCTTTTTGCTGAGGCTGCTGAAAAAACATAAAATATTCAGACTAAGACTTTATTAAGGGTAACGATCAGAAAATCCTTACTTTGTAGCTCTGATTTCCATTAATCTGTCTGTGATAACTTCACAAGGAAATGCAAATTGAATGAAAAAAAAAGGTTTTTTCGCAAAGGCTTTTTTTGTCATGCTAAGTAAATCAAATGGAGTATAACAAGAATTCACTATTTAATTTACTTCTTACTTTGAAAGTATCCAAAGCATGGTGACTTGAATATTTTTTAATCTGATGAAATTTGGAACTTTTTATTCACATAACAGCAAGTTTCTTGCTTCTGTCTTTTTGGTTTATTTGGTTTTTAAAGGCAAACTGGTATTTTTACACATGCTGTTGCGGGAACACCTCTTTTGGATGAAATACACTCCAGCACAAGGCAATACCTGCATTGCCACCCTCATTCTTGAATTTCTGCAGCAGAAAGTGGTACAGTGTTACTTTACAGATAATTTAGAGATACTACTCCACCAAAGTCCAGATGGTGGAGTAGCCTCTGACTCAGATCAGCCCTGGGTTGTCCTGATACAATCTCTGTCTTTTTCACTTCATATTCTGTCCCAATGCCTTTTAGCACATCAGTCTCACCTCTCGTAAAGTGAAGAAAGCAGGAAGACATCATCGCATCCTGGCTTAATAGTTTGCTCAAGTCTATGGCAGAGGCAGTTTTTACCCAATTCATTTCCCCTGCCTGATATCAAAATTGCTCATATGCATTTTAGATCAACTACACAGGATGCTTTTCTTGTTAGGATCCAGTTAGATTAAACCTAGTGCTTTTCCAGATGCTTTCAAACCATCCCCAAAGGTACCAAATTTAGTCTGGATGTGTAATCATGAGAACAGAAGCATTATGGTTATAATCGTAATCTGCTGAATAAGAATTTACCAGTTGGCTTGAAGGTTGCTAGTGGCCACCCTTCTGATTCAATTATCCAATTCAGGAAGACAAATAAGAAAGAAAAAGTGGGTCAGAGTCTGGGATTTAGGTGCTTTATTAATTTAATGAACTTGCTTTATCAGCTTTATTAAATCTTTGATGATCTTGCAAACATGTGTGGTTTAAATACATACAGCCTATGATAAACTTATATTATTGTTACCAGAGTTTGCAGTTTTAAAATATTTACCTAACTGTTAACTTGAAATTTGTCCTCTAGTTAAATATACCTGTGTGTGGCTTTATATTTGTGTCTTGGATCCTACTTGGGTGTGCTGAGCTCACAAGCAAGAATAGATTTATTTTTTTCAAATTAAATTATAATAATTCATCTTGAAATAACGGCAAGGTGAGTTGAGTCTTTCTTCATCATCACCATCATAAGTACCACATTTTCTTCTGGTCACCTTCTACCCTCCACAGAGTCACAGAATCAGAGAATGAGTAAGGCTGGAAGGAACCGCAGGGGGTTATCTGGTCCAACCTCCTTGCTCAAGCAGGGTCTCCTAGAGCATGCTACTCCAGACTGTGTCCAGAGGGCTTTAGAATATCTCCAGTGAGGGAAATGTCACAGCCTCTCTAGGCAACCTGTTCCAATGCTCAGTGACCCTCAGATACATTCCCACATCTTCATATCATGCTTTCAAATTACCTTAGAAATCACCTTTAAGGTACTTACTTGGAAAATAAGACTTGGTGATTCAAGTCATGATTTGTGAGTCAGAATTGTCTGTCTTGTATCGTGTCAAGTGTAGAGTACTTAACAAGGTTAAAAAAAAAAAGTCTTGTTTGCTTTTAGCACAATCAGGTATTTACAATATTAAATACACATCAGGAGCACATCTGTTTTTAAAAATACTACATATACATCTATCAGAGAGCTTACTCATGTAGGTAAGCCATAAAAACTATTCTGAAATAGAAAAAGCAGTAATTCCCCATAGAGGAAGAGTGATATGTATGCAGATGCATGCTCCCCACTTAGAGCAGGGGGATCTATTTACATGTGAGTCATATGTATCTTGTTGGGCCATGATTAGCAGTCTGAGATAATCACAGCAAGTCAGGTTAATTAAAGTAATAGCCTATGTACCACTTAGCACATCTTAGCCTTAAGGCTGAGAAAGTGTTGATATTCATATGTAAGGCTTTTGCTGGAAGCTTAGAGTTTGCTTAAGCTCAAAAATTCTAATATCAGGTATTCAAGGATAAAAAAAAAGAAAAAAGAAGAAAAAATCCTACATCTGCCTATAAAGTCAAGGATCGTATAGAGATATTTAATGTGGTATTTGGCTTATCTAATTTTCAAAAAGATGCTTTGTAATAGAGGCATGTTGTCCAAATTAACTGGTGGCATTTAAAGAAGAAAGCCAAAAATCTTGAGAGCAGTTTACCCTCAGTTAGAAAAAAAAAAAATAGGTGAGGATGTATAGTCCACTAGAAAAGTTTACCTTTCACTATTGACTGAATACTATATTAGATTAGACTAGAAGCATAAGACTATTTTAGATTGGAAGGAAACCCTTTTTTATCTAAAATCTGAGAATAAATGCCTTCTTTCTAGATGAAACTGATGCATCCAGCTGATTGCAAGTGAAATTAGGAGAATTCCGAAAACTATGTGCTTACCATAGAATAATAATGATGATCGCAAACCAAAGAGAAAGTATTTTTCTTTTTTTTGTCACAAATAGCTTTTGAGAGACAGATGCTTTTTTCTTCTTTATATGTAATTCTATATTCAGATATTATTTACTAAGTGAATTGGTATGGCCTATTTAAATGCAAGATAGAGACCTTATTCCAATACAGGCTTTTTCATGTTCAATACTGTGGCTTTTTTGATGTTTTGAGCTCTTTTTTTGTGGTTAAATGGGTAGTTTGATTTAAGTTGAGAGGCACCTCACTGGGCAACATGCTCAAACACTGACTTAATTTACCAACACATGAAAACGGTGGGTCAATCTCTTTCATAGAGGACCAAGTAAAGGCAAATACTTCTCAATATAATGATGCATGAATGCTTTCTGATCTGATGATTAAACAGAAAGTCTTCCACCTGTTTTCTGCGAGTATTCCAGTGAACATTGTTTCCAGTATTACAAAGGTGTTTTACTGTTGTTTCATGTGTCTGTGTTATTCATGCTTCATTCTAACCAAAGTGGATGTTAACGTAGCACACATATCTGATGCCTGCCAGTCACCATCAGAAAACAGGATGATCGAGTAACAGTAATGGAAGAAATGGCAGATGTTAGTGAACCCAATATCCCTCACTTTTTGATCCAGTTTTAAATATTCTCAGCTGTGTGAATTTGAAGGAAATATGCAACTTGGAGCAGAATTTGCTTTTGCTGCCAGAGTCCCTGCTTAGCGGCTGTGGTGGTAGTGATGATGATAGCAGACCCAGAAGCAATGTTTTGAATATGTATGCCCCCTTCTCATCACAGAATCAAAGAAAGGTCTGTGTGCTGTGAGTGAAAGATATGCAGTTGATTTAGTTCTTTGCAAGACTATTTGTTTCTCTGAAGGCATTCCTTGCTTTGATCAGTAAGTTACCATAAATAAAAAACATAGCAGTTGCATAAAGGAGTCTTTTTCTTGGGAAAGAATAATGTATCCTCAAAAGTCAGCAAGCCCATAATCTCTACAATGTGGTATGGCTCCAGATCAAGAGCAATTCTCTCTGCTATTTCCTGGTGTATAGATAGTGTGGTTGGACGATTTGCGAGATGTTTTGTCTTTTTCTGGGAACAGCCTGTATAGCAAAGGTTTGGTTGGTGTTTGGGTTTTTCCCCCAACTAAGTGTAACCTCCTGCTTTGGAATAATAATGACAGTTCAAAGTCAATTATTTAATATTGGATAAATAAAATGTTGCATTCAAGGCAGAAAAAAAAAAAAGGAATCCTGATTTATATAAAAGGAGTTTAAAGGACCTGTCCAAGAACAGTCAAAATAAATGAGAAGAGTCCAGATTGTTAGTGTTTGGAACTGTACAAAATGGGAAATAGAAATCACCTCCCTCCTCAGTAGTGCCCTGAGAAAGACACACAGATAAGAAACTGTTTCACAGAGCTTGGAATTATGCAGAAGTATATTTTTCCACCATTTTCCATACTATCTTTCCTTTACTGGAAAGAGTGAAATTTTATCTCATGGATTATAATCCTTTTGTGCACACAGCACAGCTCACTTGAGTGCAGCAAGTTGAAAAATGCAAAACTGTGTAACTATTTTATTTTGTAGGGCTGTATTGGCTGATCTGAGGTAAGAGACTGAATTATATTTAACAGTTATATTTGACAATGCACGTCTCAGAACAGCCATCTGTAAGATGTCTGTGGTCATCTTACAGAAGAGCAAAACCACTTTACTGTCTCTCAGCCTCCATTAGGATGCTCACTTCCTAGGAGATGCTTGCATTGTCTCTCTATCCTGGATGGGTCTCTTGTACCTTCTTGGAGTCAGGAAAATAAATCTGCACTTGTATTCATCAGGAAAGAAGCTCCTTAAGGTGCTGAATGGGAGAGTTCAAATAAGCTTTAAAAGTTGCACACTGGATTGCAATTTTCATTCTTCTTTGGCATTTGAGAAAACTTTTATGGATATCCCCTGAAATTTATAGACTGAAGAAAACACCAATTAAAATACATATAGCTATAGTTTGGGTTGGCTTGCAGTAGGACAGGACTTACATAAGCAAAAATAAAACAAGTTAGAAGGAAAAGAATAATTCATGTTTTACACGTCAGCAACGTAGTCTCTTCTGGCACTAAGTCGTACATGTTCTACAGGATGTGATCCATTATGCAGAGTTAAAATTTAATTTCACCTTTCAAGACAGGTCCACCCAAAGAGATAAACTCATTCAACCACATTGTCTATACACAGGAAAGTGACAAAAAAATTTGCTCAGCCAAACCACTGAGGACACTATGCTACATCCTTCAGATGTGAGATTTGCCGTTACATAACATATATAAAACATCTGGAAAATATTATACAATACTTTGATTCTATTTATGAACTGTTTTGTCATGAATGATACAAATATTGTGTAGCGACAATAAATCTTTCCATTTATTTCTTGCAGTTATTTCCAAATAAGTGCAGTACATAAGGTAAAATGTTCTTTAGTACAACAAGATCTTTGACATGGGACTTTCCAGTTACAGTGAACCAAAGGCACTTCTCTCTTAGATTACTCTCACCTGAAGCAAATGAACAAATAAGAAATAAATGTAATTTTTTTTTTATTGATGAGACAAGATCATGTATCTTTCAGGACGAAATACAGAATATCCTAAACAGTTTGGGATTAAATTATGTTGCTGCCTGTGGTTCTTTGGTAGTCCTTGCTTTAGCCTTCCACCAGTTTTAGTCATAATTCCATTGAGACAAATTATTCCCCCCCACTTCATAATTCCTGAAGACTGGAAACAACTTGTTTAAATATAATTAAATTCCTTCAACATATTCTGTCAGTAGTTAACCCTGGCAAACTAACATAATCACACTCCTGAAGAGACCAGCACCTTGATTAAAGATGCAGATTGTTCTTGAAATGCCACTTTAATTATGCTAAAGAAAGATACCTGCAACAGTCCTTAACTCTGACTTTCTTACACAGAAGATTAAATTCCTGAAAGAGATGACCAATCAGAACAGCAGGCTATTCAAATGAGACAAAAAATTACAATAAATATGAACTTGTTCTTGAAAATAATTTGGATATTGATTATTCCATTACACTCCAGAAACATTAGTTTTTCAGAGTTTAATTCAAAGTCTGAATTTGTAAGGTTTGTTTAACTCCATAAAGCATAGCAGCACATAAGCAGACCATGGTTCTCATAACGAGTTAGTTTAATCTGTTAGCTTCTTGAAAATAAATGGCAAGCAGGAATTAAGTGCTGCAACTCTGTCAGGACACCCCCTTAAAAAAATCTGTAAAAGAATTATGTGGGTTTTTTTCTTCTTTGTAAAGGAGGAAAATTTTCTACTATGCCAAAGTAAATGGGACTTTCTATTTGCAGGGTTTTCCTGAAATAATTTCAGTTTCCTAGTGCTGTCAAGAATCAAAAATCAGGAAGCTATCTTCTGGGACATTATTTAAATAACCAATCTGTTCTGAAGGGAAATCCTAAACTTCTGTGGGCACCCACCCAAGCAGCTGTATCATTCCCCTCCTCAGATGGACAAGGGAGAGAAAATATAGCAAAAAGTTTGTGGGCTGAAATAAGGACAGGGAGAGATCACTGAACAGTTGCCATCACATAAAAACCAGAGTCAGCTTGGAAAATCAGTTTAATTTATTAACAAACAAATCTGAGTAAGACAATGAGAAATAAACCCAAATTTCAAAGACACCTTCCTTTCACCCTTTCCTCCTTCCCAGGCTTAAATTCACTCCTGAATTCTCCACCTCCTCCCCTGCAGTAGCAAAGTGGAATGAGAGTTGCAGTCAGTTCATCCACCGCCCATCCTCCTCGGGGAGAGGACTTGTAACACCCCTCCCCTGCTTTTGAGTGAGGCGCCTCCCACAAGAGACAGTCCTCCACAAATTACTCATTTGAGCCCTTGCCACAGGCTGCAATTCTTCACAAACTGCTCCAGGGTGGGCCCCCTGTAGGGTCACAAGTTCTGCCAGAAAACTTGCTTCAGCGTGGGCTCCTCTCTTTGATGGTCACAGATCCTGCCAGGAGCCTGCTCCAGCACAGGCTTCCCTTGGGATCACAGCCTCCTTCAGGTGATCCACTTGCTCTGGCATGGGGTGGATCCCTGCATCCCTGTGGTCCTCCATGGGCTGCAGGGCCACACTTCCCTCACCATGGTCTGCACCAGGAGCTGCAGGGGAATCTCTGCTCCAGTGCCTGGAGCACCCCCATGCCCTCCTTCTGCACTGACCTTGGTATCTGCAGAGCTGTTTCTCCCACATTTTCACTTCTCTCTTGAGCTTGCACAGGTCTTTTACCCTCCTTCTTAGATCTGTTATCCCAGATGTGCTACCACCATCACCAATAGGCTTGGCCTCAGCTAGTGATGGGTCCATCTTGGAGCAGCTGGCATTAGCTTAGTTGGACATGAGGAAAGCTTCTAGCAGCTTCTCATAGCAGCCACTCCTATAGCCCCCCACTGAGCACCATGACTGTCCCACCCACAGCTAAAAAACCTGGGCATGCAAACCAAATAAAATTTCCAGCAATTCTCTTTTCAGAATGAAAATGTTACAGATAGGTAAAGAATTGTTGGCTGCAACAGAACTGTCTTGTGAAACAAAGATCTAGAAACAAGCAGCTGAGGACATAAAGACTATTTGAAAAAATCCCAATCTGTAAAACCAAACAACACTCCAAAAAAAGAAACCATTGATGAATGCAGGGATTTGATGATGCTTATTTTCAGTGAAACAATCAACTTTTAGCAATATCCAATTCCCCTCCAAGCAACACTCACAATGATATTTCTCTTTTTCTTTGGACAATTATTTCCTCAGTTTTTCAACAAAGTAGTTGCAGTGGGCGATCTACCATCCATGGAGAATTTCAAAGTGATTCACCCAGCTGAATAGAAGCTATTATTTTACACTTGATAATGACCTTGCTTAATTACAGCTGAAAGCACAACCTGACTTCACAGAGCAAGCTGGTAAAAAAGCAAAAAATCAGCTGTCTACCACACCACCTGGTATCCTCAATCCTTCTAAGGCAGTTCTTTAATCTGGGGAATAGTAAAGAGTCAGTACTCACTGCTTCAGCTTCTAACTTCCTTCTATCCATAAACAGCCAAGTGTGTCATTTCTTATAATACCAAATTTCCCTGTGGTACTTGGTGCAGCAAAACATCTAGCGCTGCTGTCCTGCCTTCCAGAGATGACAAGGACAAATTAACATGCCCTTCCAGTCAAGCTGAACTCCTTGGCTGCCTTGCTGTTGCCAAGGAAATGTCCCCTCATAGCTCGCACCGGCACATCTGGAGGACAATGGGGCTCAGTTGCACGTTCAACCTAGTCCAAAGCCATGGGAAGCTGATGGGGAGAATGGCTAATGCCAGCAGGCGAGACTGAGCATTGTACACCCTCTCTGTTAAGCGTAAATAGCACCACCTCGTGTTCTCGGCTGCACCACTTGTACTACTGCCCTACTGTAAATCATTCCTGCACACTCCTTTCTGTAGTAATTAAAACAACTCTCTTTGCTATGCCCCTGGGTTAATACAATTTGTTATATTCACAGCCTAAGTCATTTGCCTCCCTGCAGCACACTGCTATATTATGTCTATCCAGCAGTGTTGAGAGAGCAAGTAGAGTACATTTCAAGGTGTGCATAAATACAGTTCAGGTTATTTCAAATGAAATAATAAGGTAAGTGCTATGTGCTTGTCTCCCATAGGGAAAACTCATAGGAAGATAAAGAAGGATTCAAGAAAATCAAAGCTTTGCCTCAGGTTCCTTTATTTAAAAATATGAGAAGAGGGAGAAATACAAAGATGAGGATAAAGACCTGGGCACTCTGGAAATGTCATAAAGGACAGGGCTAGGGCCACCAGGGGAATTCCAGTCCCTGTTTTGAAGGCTGGTAGCAGTATCATACCCTTCTTTCCAAGATGACTGAAGTCACAAAATCCATTTATCAATATTGACACTTATGAAAATCAGAGGAAATCTTTAAAAAACTCTAAAAAGACCTGTCTTAGAAACCAGATATTACAGGAAAAGCCACAAACCAACTAGTCCAGTTCATCTAGAGAAGGGAAAGAATAGAATAAGTATGTATAATAGTAATATCCTCCCAGCCTCTGACAATTTTCCATTTAAAGATTTTCCTATGTATTTTATGATTCAAATATAGACACAACAGGTCTTACAAGTATTTCTAGCAATCTACACATCTTTCTGTGGAAATTATTTACATCTCTAAGGTTTGGACTTGGCTTTCAGTGCTGTAATTTGATGGTAACTTGCTCTTTTAGTGAAAGAGGCAGAAAGCAGTCACTCCTTGTCATGCTCCTTCATGCCACTGATGATTTCCATAGAATTCCTAGTGACCTCTTTCCCAAGAGGAAAAGTCCCAGCCTATTTGATTGTCCACTATCAAGAAACTGTCACTGAAGACCTTTGACCTTGACTTTGCTGATCATGAATTTATACAGCTGCATAGTAATCTTCTATGGTTAGTTCTCTATTCCTTTGCTAATGATTTGTAACATTTGATTTGAATTTTGAATGCTGCCAAGAACTGAGCTATTTTCATACAGGCATTTGTCATGACTTCAAACACTTTGTCAGCACAGAGTTTATTATTTTATATAAGAAAATAGGACTGTTTCTCCCCACACCTGTAACTTTACATTTATACCGAATACCATCTGCCATTGACAAGTCATTTAGTCTGCCAAGGTCCTTCTGAAATATTTTACAGGTGTCTCTCCATCTTAGTACATTGAGGAACCTTGTTTATTCTGATTTAATTTGAGTAAAATAAGATAAGTTTCTGTGTGAACTCTTAAACAATGGAGTTTGGAGTGGACACTGAAGTCAGTAGGGAAGATAAGAACCAAGCACAGATGGGGTCTGTAGTACTTGTAAGCCACTGAAAATAGTGCAAAAGACTGTATTGGGAACTGAGACTGTACAGCTTATCCCTTTTGTTTAATTCACTTTGTGTTCCACCAAACTGTACTCTGCACTCAACGAAATACTTAACTGGTGCTCTGTATCCCGGGAATGACTTGTTAGACTTTAGTCTGAATATTGACAAGAGTTAGTGGCAGCACCGCAATGGACTCATATATTTTGTCTCAGTAAGATCAAAAACTTTTTGTTAACAAGAAGAAAAATGTATCTCTAGCACGAGAGTCATCCTGAGAAAAAGAAAAAAAAAAGGTAATAATTTATTGAAGGCTGTATTCTGCATATTGCTCAAATTCTCCCAGGAGTTCCATCTGAGCTGTTTTGGGGTGAAATACTGCCCCATGGTAATATATCCTATGAGTAGAATGCCATGATTACAAGTATAGGAAGAGGTCTCTGGATCATTCAATTTAATCTATCATTTTTGCAATACTGAACTGTTTTATTTTTCTGCTTTCAGCCTGTGAATAGTCTTTGTAACCCTGTGCATTTGTAAGCAGGGTAATGATAGTTATAAAATAATTTACTTTATGATGAACTAGTATATTCCCTGTTGTTTGTTTATGAAGAATAAAGCATCTAAGGAAGTAATTAAACAGATGTTTATTGACATGAGTTTTACCGCTTTGGAGGAATGTGAATAATGAGGTTTAAGTCAGAAGGGTATTCGCTAATAGCAGTAGAAAGTTACAAATCTAGATCGACAGGGACCTAGAAGCTTTAAGAGCAAGTGCTTCATTGTGCTTACATCATCTGCATTTATTTAGTGAAAAGATTTTTGTGCTAAAGGGACAGCATCACCTTACTGCCTTGAAAAAAATGATGGAAAACAACCATAACTAACATCAAGAAGGCATTTCTTCCCAGGCAGCACAGGGAGAATTACCTGTCACCTATGACTCATAATTTACTATATCTTTTCAAACAGATCCTCTTTGTTATTGACTAATTGGAAGAACAAGAGTGGGCATGCAAAATATTCTGAGAAAGATAATGAAAACCCTGGATTCTTATTGTTCTATTAAAAATATAGCAATTCATCACTTAGCATCATTAGTGGCTGATAACTGGAACTGTGTCTATAATACCCATTCAACGCTTTTATTGTGCTTCAGTCAACATAAAGCATAGGTTAACTGTAATAGCTGTCTGTATTAAAATTTAGACACTGCCTGTTGAAAATGGATAGTAATTTGGTGATTATTCATATTTTTAAGCATTCTGCATTATGCTAATTTATTATGCAAAATTAAATTATAGTGCATGGAGCATATGGATTTTTTCCATTTTTTATACTTATTTGTGGCAGTGATGAATGGCAGATAATTTATAACACTGAAGTTTAATAATTAAAATTACTTTTATTATTCTGTTTACTAGTTTCTTCTTTCTGCAGTCTCTTGTAATTTTGCCACATGATTAGCAGCAAATTTTGCACAGCAGCACCTTCTAATAGAACGCAGCATGGACAATTTTCCATGCAGATTCAATCTCCGTCTATATTCCACTAATCCCTTGATTGTTCCTGGGGAAAATAATCAGATCCCTGTTGCGTTCCTGATGCACTGAGCATTTGTAAAGATAATAAGAAGATTCAGTGCATCAAAGGACTCAGAACATGCATCTGTTCTTTGGCCTAACTGAAAAGGGCCACACAAGGAGCCTGGTCGATCATTCATTAAAGATTAATTAATACAGCTTCATTTGGAGACTGTATCTACTTGTAGTGGAAATATGGTATTGTGGTGGGTTAATCTTGCCTGGCTCACAGGTGCCCACCAAGCAGCTCTCACACTCCATCCTCAGCATAATATGGGGATAAAATAAGATGAAAAATCTTTTGGGTTGAGAAAAGGACAGAGAGATCACACAGCAATTGCCATCATGGGCAAAACGGTCTTGACTTGGGGAAGATCAGTTTAATTTATTGTCTATTTGTAACAAATTAAGATAGTGAGAAATGAAAACAAAACTAAATATACACTCTCTTTTTCCAGGCTCAACTTCAATCTTGATCATTCTACCTCCTCCACTCCAAGTGGTGCAGGGGGAGAGGGAATGGGGGTTGTGCTCAGTTCACAATTATTAGTCTCTGTTGCTCCTTTCTCCATCTACTGCTCCCCTGCTCCAACATGGTTCCTTCCCACAGGCTGCAGTTCCTTGAACTGCTCCAGCATGGGTCCTTTTCACAGGGTGCAGTCCTTCAGGAATGGTTTTCTTCAGCAGGGGTCCTCCATGGGCTGCAGTTCCTGCCAGAAAACCTGTTCCATCATGTACCCTCCAAAGGCTGCAGCTTTCTTCATGTTACACACACCTGTTCCAGCATGAACTCCTCCATGGGATGATGTGTGGGTATCTGTTCTACTATGATCCTCCATGGGCTATACAAGGGACAACCTGCTTCACCGTGGTCTACTGCATGGGCTGCAGAAGAATCTCTGCTCCCACTCCTTCTTACCTGACCTGGTGTGCCAAGTCCTTCACTTTGGCCACAACAACCCCCTGCAGCACTACAGGCTGGGGACAGAGTGACTGGACAGTGGCCAGACAGAAAGGGATCTGGGGATACTGGTCGACAGCCAACTGAACATGAGCCAGAAATGTGCCCAGGTGGCCAAAAAAGCCAACAGCATCCTGACCTGTATCAGGAATAGTGTGGCCAGCAGGATCAGGGAAGGGATTATTCCCCTGTACTCAGCACTGCTGAGGCTGTACCTTGAGTGCTGTGTCCAGTTCTGGGCCCCTCAATTTAGGAAAGACGTTGAGATGCGCGAACACATCCAGAGGAGGGCAACAAGGCTGGTGAAGGTCTTGGAACACAAGCCCTATTAAGAATGGCTGAGACAGCTGGGGATGTTTAGCCTGGGAAAAAGGAGGCTCAGGGGTGACCTTATCACTCTCTATGACTGCCTGAAAGGTGGTGGTATTCGGGTGGGGGTCAGCCTCTTCTCCCAGGCAGTGACTGACAGAACAAGAGGACACAGTCTTAAGCTGTGCCAGGGTAAGTTTAGGTTAGACGTCAGAAAAAAATTCTTCACTGAAAGAGTGATAGGGCACTGAATCGTCTGCACAGGGAGGTGGTGGAGTCACCATCCCTGGATGTATTTAATAAAAGACTGGACTTGGCCCTCAGTGCCATGGTTTAGTTGATGAGGAGGTATTAGGTCATAGGTTGGACTTGATGATCTCAGAGGTCTTTTCCAACCTAGTTCCTTCTGGGATTCTGGGATTCTGGGATCGGTGTCCTCAGGGCACATTTTCTCAATTGTTGCTCAGAGTTGTTATGCAGCATTCTTTACCCTTTCTTAAAGAGGTTATCACAGAGACACCACTGGTGTCACTGGCTGGTTCAGCTTTGAGCGGTGGTGCATCTCTTTTGGAGCCATCTGTAACTGGCTCTGTTCAGTATGGAGGCAGCTCCTGGCCTCTTCTCCAAGAAGCCATCCCTGCAGCCCTCTGCTGCCAAAATCTTGCCATGTAAACCCAAATGCAGGCGTCAAACTAGCCAGCTAGAGAAGAGACATTCCTGCTGAAAAGAAACAAATGCCTTTTCCCAGAACGCTCACTTGACATTCATTGGGACCCAGCTGACCTCTCAGCAGACACGGCTTAAATAAGAGCCAAATAAAGAGCTTGGAGCAATGAGCTCTAATCAGGTCTAGATGATCTAGTACAGTTCAAGTTTGTTATCTACAGCTGTCATCATAGAAAACAAGCACTTGACTAGGCATCTCCCATCCGGTTTGACTGCCAAGTCAAACTCAATTACAGGAATTTGTCTGTTCAGCTGGGCACAGCTACAGGAAGAAGTCCACAGCGGGGTTCATGCTCCTTGATCTTGCTCTGAAACGAAATACCCAAACTATCTCTGTGACTCTTGCAGATGAGCATAGCCTTAAATTTAAACATATACTTTCAGACTCTTCTGAACTGAATTTTTCAGAGTGGTAATTTCAGATCGTTGTGACCTAAAAATATGGAGCCTCTGTGGATCACAATGTTGTCTATCTTAAGCTTCCCCTTTTTATTGTGCAATCCACATGGTGAAATAGAAGGAGAATGGAATAAAAAATCTTGTGAATTATATTTGTACATGTTTAAGGGTCTTTTGCATTGCTAGCCTGATAGAAAGAGAGCTTAGTGTAAACCTGATTCTGTTTTGCTGTGTTTTTCATCTTAATAGGAAAATAGCTACAGACTAGGTTTTGAAAAGCTTTTAGGAATAGATTCTTTCTGCTCATGCTGATGGTAGATCTTCCACTGACATCAATAAAAAATAGAGAAGGCCAGTGCAGAAAAGCTTTGAAAATGCCTTCTAAGTGCTAAAATTTGCAATTTTGCATTTAGTTACACAAGCATGTCCCTTAAAATGCTCACGTTTGGAATACTAGCTTCCCTCGGGGCAAAAGAAAAAAAAAAATACAAGTTTTCCATAGTCAGAGTACAGCAGAAACATGGATCGAATGAGGAATTAAAAAATAATAATTGAGTTGTTAGGCAGGCGACATATTCATTAATGTCAGAAAGCTTTTATGCTAGAGAATAAAATGGACATCTATAGTCTCTTTCAAGACCACTTTAAATTATTACAGATATTTTAGCAGTTGCAGAAAGTGTAAAGGAGACCAACTATGAATCTAAACTTTATATATCTGACTCTTTCTTCCTGAAACGAACGTTTATATTCAATATTTTGGGAGGTAAAAAGGCTAAATTATTTGGCTCCCAATCTTAAATGTCAGCTAAAGCTTACACAGCTGTCCTCTACTGCATGTCCACTCTGAAGTGTGTAATTAGGAGTAGATTTAATATTTATTTTGCAATGCAGCACCACAGTGTCTTTCTTACTCTTTAACCGGTACCATGTTGTCAACAACTCAAAAGAGTTCACAGAAGAATTGAAAGCACTAAATTTTAGATACTATTTACCCTTGTGCTTGTTTTCTTCTCCATCCCAGGACCCTGTACTCAAGGGACCCCATTAGCCAGCATCTTCCCTGGCACCAGTATAGCAGTATAACTTTAATTGTGCTGTGGTTTAACCCCAGCCAGCAGCCAAGCCCCACACAGCTGCTCCTTCACTCCCTCGCCAGTGAGACTGGAGAGAGAATCAGAAGGGTAAAAGGTAGAAAACTCACAAGCTGAGATAAAGACAGTACCATAGGGAAGGCAAAAGCTGCACACACAAGCAAAGCAAAGCAAGGAATGAATTCACTGCTTCCCATGGGCAGGGGGGTGTTCAGCCATCTGCAGGAGAGCAGGCCTCCATCTCGGATAACAGTGACTTGGGAGGACAAACACCATCATTCCAAACTTCCTCCCCCTTCCTCCTTCTTCATCTCACTTTATGTACTGAGCATGATGCCATACAGTCTGGAATGTCCCTCTGGTCAATTTGGGTCACCTGTCCTGGCTGTGTCTCCTCCCAAGCTCCCAAGCACCCCCAGCTCCCCCCCAGCGTAGCAGCACAAAAATCAGAAAAGGCCTTAACTGCATGTAAGCCCTGCTCAGCAAAACCAAAAACATCTCTATATCATCAACCCTGAGCTCAGCAAAAATCCAAAACACAGCCCCACACCAAACACTGTGAAGAAAATTAACTGTAGCCTAGCTGAAACCAGCACATTGTGGTAACCCCACAAACCAGAAAGAGCCCTTGATACCTTATCCTGTTTCATTATCTTCATCAAAAAGAAAGCATTCTGACATTAGTCCTCTTTACTATCCGTCCATAGCAGAAAAAGATGAATATCCCTAAGGAAATGCTCTATCTGCCATGAGCTACTTCAGTCTGAATGTTTTACTTCAACCATCTAAAAGTTTATCAATTAGAAACAAAAAATATGTTTTATTTTACTGTCTTCAAAAATCAACAACTTTCTTTTTCTCTTTTAAATGATGAAATTGGTACAAATGTACAAAAGATTGATGTAGTACAGATTTACGTGATTCTGCTAAAGATATTTTACATATGTGTACTTGTTAAATTAAAAGTAAATTGCACAATGTTGAAATATAGGATTTTCTTTTACAGTATAATTAAACTCAGATATCAAATATTTGTAAGGAAGATATTAGAAACACAAGTAGAAATTGAAATGTGTAACATTCCCTATAAAATACCTTACCAAAATGTGCTTTGCAAGCTATCGGAATTTTAAATAACTGCAAATAAAGTGGTCATTTTGTCATCTGGAAAATTAGGTATTGTCCTGACAATGTTGAAAAAAAATTGTAAATTCCAACTGAACGTACAAGAAAGGCAAATTAAAAATAACTTCATCTTTTCAAAGAAAGATAAAGTGATAATATAATTCTTTACTCTGATAAGGGGTTTTTTGTGAATCAAGATGTTAAATCACAATGACTAAAAAAAAGAAGGGAAATTTTAAAAATTGCTTTACTGACTTTTTAAGTAAACAAGTTATACATTACATTAATTTAAAATATAAGTTTAGATTTTTTTTCTTTATGTTTTCATCTTACCTGGAGAAAGGTACTTAAAGTCTGAAATTTAAAGTGTCTTGTTTCATATCCTCAGGAAAACCTTCCTTGATTTGGAATGATCTATGTTGATATGTCAGCGTCATTTCAATTCTGTGTGAAAAAGCAGCATGTGAAATGTATACTTGGAGAAATATTGTTAAGTCAGCATTTTGGTTTTCTTACAAATAGCAGCTCAGTAATAGCAGTACCAGCACTTAGAAGTTGAAAGTGTTTTGTGAACAACTTTTTGTAACATTGAATTTTCATGAAAACTCTGACATTATCAAGTGAAAGAAAGGTGACTTTGCATGCTATCTCTTGCATAAACTACAATATCAATTGCCTCTACTTTGCTTAGTTGAGGATTCTCTGAGAGTGTGTATTATATTAAGTTTTGTTCACAAAATTTGTTTCTGAATTCTCCTTGCCCCAACATTCATGCTTTTAGTACATTAAAATAACACCAGTAGACGGAAGGAAGTCATGATGCTCTTTAAAAAAAATATGCTGAATTTAACATCTTTGTGATAAGTATGATAAATATATGATATTGCTTTAAGACTTTCAAATACACATTAAAATGGAAAAATCTCACACGGTTTAGAGATTTGCTTCTGTTCCAATTTGGTAAGGTGAACTCAACTAGTGCTGCTATAATGAATCTATCCCAAGGTGGGCTTAAGCATATTGCACATACAGAAAATATTGAAGATAATGAAACAGAAATTCTTTTTCCGAACAGTATGAATGTACATAACACTGGAGAAAATGGAAGCCCCGAGGGAAAATCTTAGGTCAAAATATAGCCATACATCTTCCAGAGACATGGATCAGTAGCATACTGAGAGTTTTACACACTATATGCTGCAGTGGCCACTCATTCTACATTTTCCTCAATACAGTTTACCATGGAAAACAAAATGTTTATCACCTTTTAAACAATCTTTTCACTTTTTCAAAGAAGCAGAAACAAAAACTGGCACAGTGCTGGTTTCTCACACAGGTATGTGTCTAGTTGTTTGCACTTGAAAATAAAAGACATAAGAACATGTTGTGGATTTAACCCACATACACAGATGAGTATTTTCTAGCTTTTGACAGTCAGTCAGGAAATAACATCCTGGGGTAATATACCACATGTGTTAATGCTGGTGCTTTACTCTTGAAACAGTACTCTGAATTAAGAGCATAAATGCATTAGGAAGTGGCAAATAGGGTATACATCTATTTTACACTATTTTGACAAGATTCTGAAAAAAGCAATTATGCAATATTTTATTTTGCAATGACATTAATTAGGGTATAAAATATACCAATATTAATAAATAATACAGAAACTGGATGATATAGGGTAGTGATAACATTGAGATCTGTGAGGCAGCTTAAAATACCTTTCTAGTATTAGTTACCATACAAGCCACATGCAGAAAACATTTCCTTGTGTGAGAGATGAGCAATTTTCTGTTGAAATATACAATATTTTGACATTAGATAGTCCCAGAACTCCCATAAGGAAAAGGAATGTTGTTTCCTCCTTCTCAAAAAAAAAAAAAAAAAGCACTAGGAAAAGAAAAAAAGAGGCAAAGTGAAATGTAAATTATGATATCTTAGTGGAGGAAAATGGGAATTATACAACAGCAGTTTTTCATCAGTGCAAAACCAGAATTCTGTTTCTTTTCACGCTATTCCTTTGGGCTTAATTTTTTAAATCTTGGTTGAGAACCACATTTTAAACATTATATTGTGATTTTTTTTTTTTTTCAGATATGCAGCATTGAAGAATTCCTAAAATTCACGATACAACATTGGGAAGTAAAAGCAGAGAAGTGTAAGTACAAGAATTGTCTAAGGAAATAATGACACACTATATGAACATTTTAGCTCTGCAGTAGCCTAGGGATCAGCTATAGAGTACAGGAGGCATTATTGTAGATATGGCAATGAGTCAGGCAGCCATTCTTTAGATGTGTGGCATATTCAATCTTGACTCCAAAGAGGGTTGTTCCTTTAGACCCTACATGTGGCTGTTTGTTAACTAAAATGGTTGAAGTTGCATGTGATATGGCATATGAGTTTTTAACTCATAAACCTCTCATTTTTTAGCATAAGGAAAATATGTCTAGCTGAGAAAAGTAGACATTGTTCAGAAGCAACAGTCACTATTGAAGAGGAAATAAACATAGGGGGATTGTTTGACAGCTGGGGTGTGTCCAGTGCATTTGTAAAATGGCATTTTTGCTATTGCCTAACTTGTCCGCGAGGTTCTGTGATAAATTATAGTGTCATATACTTAAGAAAAGAATGTTAATGAATACCAAGAAATTATCTTTGTTCACTGACCTCACAAATCAAGTAAAGGATTGCTCACATTGTTTAAGTGCCACAGCACCTCCAGAGAAAATATCCAGCCCCAGCTGGACCTTTCAGCTTGAGTGTATTAGGAGTCCAGGATCCTTTTACAACAAATAGTTATGAAATCAACAATGTATACATGACAAGTGGAGAATTAAAAGGACATAGTACAAGAATAAATATTACTTTCATTTCTGTCTGGAACTTTGCTGTATGATTGTAGACCGTATATTAAGGTATCACTGCTCATTTAATTTTCGGAATCTGAGGTTTTTGTTGTTTTAGCTGTTGTTCCTTTCCTGAATATAATATTTAATTGTGTGGTGATTGTTCTTGAAAGACTGAGAGAGACAGGCTGCCCACAAAGTGAGAAATTTGAATTCCTAAACCTTTTTTTGCCTGAGTTTACAGTTTTCACACTCTGCTAAAAGGTGGTAAACATATTAGTCAAGGCAGGTTTGCCTTTGTTGTGCAAATAAGTTGGATAAAATAGGATCACACACTTTTCTAATACTTAAAAAAATCAGAGAAGACAGATAGTGGCTGTGTTTACACTGAAAATATTATTG
The DNA here is from genome assembly GCA_013398115.1 of Falcunculus frontatus. Taxonomy (NCBI): domain Eukaryota; kingdom Metazoa; phylum Chordata; class Aves; order Passeriformes; genus Falcunculus; species Falcunculus frontatus. Next base: position 494,646 of record VZRV01004236.1, read on the forward strand.
CCTTCTTCTCTACTGAAAACAGGACATTGTGAACTCAAGAAAAAAGGAGGCACGAGGCCAGTCAGAGAACAAACATCTAAGCAGTCATTCAGGGAGAAGACTAGAGAAATCTCTTACCATTTTTTTAATCCAAGGAAAGTCTAATAAACAGGTATTGCGTTGCACAAGTCATGTTTCTAAATCCTGTGATTTTGCTTGCACCAAGTATCTGCTAATTTAGGGACATAAGAAAAGCTGAAGACAACTATCACATAACAGAATAGGTCATCAGTTTCTTACGTATATAAGACTTTGGGTAGTCACATAGTGATTTAGAGACAATTTAGAATACTGTGCTGTATATATTAAAGAAATAATTTGCCAGACAGGAGTAGATATTTTCTTTTGCATACTTCAGCTATAAAGCAGCTCTATTTATATCATCGTTCCTCTCCTGCTCAACCCCAAATAAAAATTGAATGATGCCGGATGATACCATCTATTTCTGAAAACTTCAGAGGAGATGTGTAATATTTTGCACTTTCTAAGATAACTAGCTGAAATCAGGTGTCAAGTGCAGTCACTGTATAACATCAGAACAGTGCTAATTCCTGCCTCCCCTGCCTTCTTAAGGAAAGCAGTTTTGTGTAATCATGTTCAGTGTAAGGTTTTGGCTGCCTATCAGTTCTCCCCTAGTGAAATTTTAGCCTGTTGGTTAAGAGAAACAGGAGATGCAGAGATAGTAACATCCTACAGGAAACCAACAAAACATGTTTCCTGGGATTAAATCCTGTTTGGTCTTCCAGGCACAAGGACATGTTCTGCTTGTCTCACACAGTGGCAAGAAGAATGCTTAGTGTAACCAGGCACTAAGCAGTTCATGTATGTTTGCCAACCACTCAAAGTCTATATTCCTAAACCAACCAACCCATGCCCGGATAAACATCCTGCAGAATTTCAAACTTGTTGAAGGAAAAAACAAAAGAGTTGAAAATATCACAGTGAGGGTTCTCATGGTAGATACGTAATTTTAAGATCATGTCAGTTATATGATGATAGGGGAAAAACAAATGCATTGCACTTTTACTGCAGAAAAAAAGCCAAAGAAAGTGTATTCTGCTATTTACAGAAGTATTTAAAATTTAATGGTAGTGACAAATACTAGATTTACACACCTCTGCTCACAGCATGATCACAAAGTATTCGTAAGACTCAGCTTTGCCTAATGACTCACCTACAGATCTCGGTCTCGAGTCTGCAAGAGGATACTTTACTCTTAACCCCTCCCCAAAGAATTCCCCAAAAGTCTGACTCAGATACAGTGCTAAAGGAAGGACATGCCAGAGTAAGGCCACATCACACTTCAGGGAGTGTATGTTGTACTGTGGCTCACAGGCCATTCCTGTAGAGGCTCAAAATTACTCCACATGCCTCTTCAGTTTTAGGGTGGCACAGAACCAGCAGAGTTTAATGTTACCTCTTCTTGATATCTTCTGACTTCTGCAAATCTTGTGCTGTGCATATCAGAAAACCTCAGCCCCCGTACTAAGATTTATCAAAACTTTTTTTGCAAGTTGGAGTTAGGACCCTGGTCTAAATTATTCAAATACAATATTTATACTCAAGGTTATTTAAAATGTTGGGTGCTGACTTTTTCTTTTAGGATTAGCACAAAAACATCCTACAACAATGTGCAAATGGAGTTTGAGTGTTTTTCAGGGAGATATCATATCCAGAGAATCTCACCTTTGAACAAAATGAAGGGAAATTTTGCTGTTCAGAGCCCCTCCTCTCCCATTCCCCCACAACAGGAGGAGTGATACCAGAAAGGACAGAAGAGACAGAGGCTTGCAAATAGACAGATGGGTATCAGCCTGACATAAGGCCTGGAATATGCAAGTGTTGTTCAGGCAGTCCCAGGGGATTTACAATGGCACATTTTTTGACATTGAGGAAGTTACAGTGAGCTCAGTGACTTATTTTAAATCTTCGTTGCATACATCCCTCTGCTATGCTGTATTCATATCGTAATTTGAACCAGATCATACCCTTTGGTAAGACAAAGGGAAAAGCAAAAACAAAAAAACATGGAACAGGGATGAGAGGATTTTGCTCCCACTGAATATGTAGGCTTGTTATGTGGTACAAGTTTATGAGCAGATGTTTGTATGAGGAGAAGCAAATCAGGAAGATCAAAATAATTACAGCACGGCTGAGAGGCTGAATTTAAGTCTCTTTCATATAATAAAGATCATTGGCTGTCAAAGAAAAATGAGAGCTTATGCAAAGCATATGGATACATGAGCAAGACAAATAGCATGTGGGAATTTTGAATCAGGATAGAAAAAGCTTTCAGAATTTATTCCCTGGTCAGACCATAAAAAAATGCTTTACAGTTTGTTGTAAGTTTTAAGATTGATAGAAAAGGGTTTGTTGAGGTTTAGATTGGGAAAATGCAGCAAACCTGCAGCTCAAGGGATATGCAATATCCATAGGTTTCAAACCTTGGAGAATAGTTGGAAATATTAATGTACCTTTTCAAGTTCTGCTTCCAAATCCAAAAAATCTTTTCAATAACGAAACACTTAGAGATGCTTCAAATTTTTTTTCGTGAAAATATTCCTAGCATTTAACTCCAAGCATAGTTAGCTTCTGATTGCACCAACAAAGACGTAAATCCAAAGCTCCATTGAAGTCAGTGGAAATAAGTTAAGGTAGTATTGGTTATTAGGCAGGCTGAGGCTCATGCTATGAAATGCTGCTTAAAATTTTGTGCTGTCCGCATATGTCAAGATAGCACAAGGCCTGGTGTGTTTCCTCCTTCTTCTTCTTCTTACTGTGCAGAGAGCAGCAAAATCTGTATGTTCCTTTCAGGTGACATTCCATATTAAGGGCCAGGTCATGCCATCAATTTTTAAACACAACTACCCACTGAGATCAATGCAGAGTGCTACTTAAAGCTTGACAGTATGATGTGACCCTATAATACCAAGAAATACCTCTTTACTTGTCTAAAAGCCTGGTTCTAGTCATAACAGCAATCTATCAGCATTAAATACTGCATTTGTAGCATTCCAGTGCTTATGTGGTATATCCTACTGTGTTTTCAAATGTGATCATTACTTATACTTTTCAGCTATCTAAACTTCATTCTGGTTCCTATTATTAGTAGTAATAGTAAAAAAACACACAAGTGCAGCAACATCACAATTTGAAAATCAGATAAAGAACTACTGAGGGTGTAGATCCAGACCAAAAAATGCATTATGCACACAGAGATCCTTGTGCTCTTCAAGGTTTTACTGGTGTCTCTAGGACCACCAAAGTAGAGGGTAAGTAGAGCCATAGAACCACAGGATGGTTTGAGTTGGAAGGGACCTTAAAATCATCTAGTTCCAGCACGTCTGCCATGGGCAGGGATGCCATTCATTAGACCAGGTTCAGGGCCGCATCCAGCCTGGCTTTCAGCACTTCCAGGAATGGGGCATCAACGACTTCTCCTTCCAGCATCCCACAGTGAAGAATTTCTTCCTATTGTATAATCTCAACCTGCCCTGGATGTTTTTGGCCTTGTGGGCTGCGAGCATACAGATTTTGTGTCCTGTCCTTTAATCAAAACTAAAGACTCTTAACCTAGAAGATTTGTGCACATCTTTAGCCATACAGCAAATAGTGTAGCGAGGGCAAAGAAAGGTATTCAGAATTCAGAGCATGATGCAAATGGATAAGGTCTTTGCAGAATTGAAGTCACCCATTTGTTTTCCAATTTTTACTTTCCTCTTTGCAGCTGTCATGCACCCTGCAAAAACACTGATAGTTTATTAATGGGAAAAGTCTCCCCCGTATTCCAACATAAGTGATTTCAGGTGAGGTGACTATTAGAGAGATATCACGCAAAAAGCGTAAAATGTTATAGCTGCAACTGTAACTAGATCATTACAGATAAGCTAGGCAAATCCATCATGCCAGTAATTCTATTCATCCTCTGCATTTTACAAACTCATTTTGGCTTCAGCAAGCCAATGAAAAGCACTAACGATCTAAAAGTCATTCCACCCCTTGTCTTGTCCTCATGTATTTATTTCCACACATACACCTTACTTCATACAGGTGAAGAAGGTTTTGATTCATTTTCCTGGTACAGGCATGTCATTGCCTTTCCATGAAAGAACAGAAGAAAACGTTTGCTAGGTATGTTGCTTTAACATGGAGGGAAAAAGCAAGGGAACAAACTCCAGGCAGGCATTGAAAGCTCCGAACTCCCATAGTTTAGAAGTACCCTTACAACTGTGACATTTTCAAAAAGGATTTTAAACCAGCTTTTCCAAGGGGCTTAAAGATTGCATTAAGTATGAGATGTGATTTTCAAAAGGGCAAAAACAGATGACATGTAACTTCCAAGTTGCTTTCAAAGTAAGGCTGAATTATTAAATGCTAAAGTCACCTCTAAAATGTGATTTAGGCTGTTAAATCAGGTAATGGCTTTTGAAAAATTTACCTGCCATTAATACAAGGATAGGGCTCTCTGTGAAAGAGGTGATTTTTTGACACCATTTCATGAGTTTCAACACTTTGATGTAAGAAGTCTTGGTCAGGCAATCATAATTTTCTGGAAATTAGTAATAGTTTTTGACTCATCTTGCGAAATTCAGACTTGGGATCTTCTTCCACCAAAGAGTGAGTGAAATCTCCCAGAGTTTAGGAACTCCCCTACTTTTAGTGAGTGTAAATCTTATGCTGTGTAACACAGGATTAGGGATTTGGGGTCTGCATTATCTGTTTTAACTATGTAGGATTGTTAAATGTTTTCATTTTGATTCAGAGGGGTGTTTGACAGTCAGAATAAAAGCTAAATTCCTCTTGTAGCTAACCTTCAAACTTGGTTTACAATTGATTTTTAAAACCTGAAGTAGAGTTTTTGGTAGGAAATAATGACTTCTCCATCAGATCTAAAACATTTCTGTTCCAAGAAGCACAAAATCACTGTCAAAATCCCTTCCTCCTGTGATTACACTGCAGCAAGGAACCTCATTCCCATTGTAAAAAGCATTCTCTGCAGTCACAGGAAAATATGATATCTGTTCCAACTACCTTAAGCAACTTTCATTAAGCCAAGTTCAAACTGCTTTTTTTGCCTATTGCTTTTGACCCCTGATGATGATGATCCCTCATAGTAAAAATATTTACAATGCAGAAATGATTGGGGTTTTTTTGTGCATAAAAGACTGTAGAATTTATGCCTTGGATCATGGTATTTCTGAATCAAATTCGTTCAGGGTAAAAAAAAAAAATTATTTTCGCAGACAGAGCTCAGACCTGCCCTGATTTCCCTGGATACAAAATACATGTTTTTTACAAAGTATCGCAAGTGTTGCTGTCTTTAATGTGACGTAAATTGAGCCATAGACACAGGAATAGTTGTAGAATTCATTCGGCTTCTGCTGCGTGTTTTTGATGTTCCATTTATAACCCCGAAAATGACAAACATACCAACAGAAGGATATAAATAATGTCGTGGTAAAAGTGTGTGGAAGACATTATGCCTGCTGACTTTCCACAAAACACTTTCCACAAAACACTTTACTTTTTAGTAGGTAGCAGAACTCCAGTTTGTAAAGTATAAAAGTGATTGTATCGCCTCTATTGCCTGTGACACTACTAAATACTTCCATCAGCTACTGTTAATGCCTTGAAAGTTACTTAAATTACATATCAAGGTCGGCGCTCCCCAGTACCACCTAGCACACAATGCCATCACATAGTTTGGATTTTCAAGCTGCACATGTTGCAGGACTCAGACACCCGTAATTTACTGTGACACGGAATTAGACAAGGTGCAATCTGACACCGTGCAATTACCAACTCGTGATACAGCACTCTGGCTTCAGAGGCCACACAATATGCAGCAAGGGAACTATTTGCAGAATTAAGCCTAAAGCTGATCATTTGCATAGTACAAGCACTTCAAAGGGAGACCAAAACATTCTTTCGTTGTATTGTTATTTGCGATATTGGACATCATTCATCTATTTGTAAATGTATTCATCTGTGGTGTTGTCACTGAAAGTGTGTGATCTCAGCTGAATTCTGTTTTGACAATAATTCCATATTAAAATTTTCCTTTTTTCCCCAGGCAGCAGAACTGATTCACAATGGCAGCTACAGTTAAAAGTTTGTAAGTGTAAACATATAAATGCTTAGAAGAAAAGAAACTATGGGACTTTCCTTTCCACTTCTAAAGGCAGTTGCTGGGGAAAAGCCAGACATCTGAAGCATCAGTAGTAACAAACAGTCCAAAGGTGGCTGAACCGGTACAGGACATTGGAGACACCAAGCCTGTGCATTGGTAGAAAAGGTTAACATATCCTATTAACAGGCTTTCTACAGTCAGGGTTGTGCTGAATAAACACTTACAGCTAAATTTTGTGTAAAATAATAATTTTTTTAAATTAATTCACTAGGGTGGGTATTTTGATCACTCTGTGGCTGCTTGGTTTAGCTGGGATCTTCAATGGCGTTACTCCAGTTAGAAGGAATTTTTTTAAAATGATAGTGATGGCAATAAGGGGGCAAGAAGAAATTAAAAACGTTTAATTATTAATAAAATTCCAGTTTTCAGCAGAATCAGGTAACTTTGATCACCCTCTCTTGTCTTGCTTACAACAGGGATGTCCTAGCCTAGGAAAAACCCAACCTTCCCTTGCTGAGGACTGCAGGTACTTTGAAGGCTGATATTTCTTTCTTTCATAAAATCACAGCCTCGAATTCCTGCCTTGTTAAAGTGCTAAGACTCTACTTTTCTGGAAGTGAAAAACAGGACACTGATGTTCTTGGCTCTCTGAATTTTGTGAAGGAGAATCTTGCAAAGATGATAGCAGGCTTCTTTTCCCTTCATTGCTTTCTATTAGGATGTGAATTAAATAATTATCTCAGCTTCTGGCCCATATAAAAATGTCACCTGCTATGTTTAATCCCTGTGGCTGCAAGGTGCTTGGAGAACATCTGAAATCTGCACAGCAGTTGGAGAACCTGAGTACGCTAAAGAAATTACATATTTCTGTACATTTAAACTTGCTGCCACTGTACATAAAATTTTTCAAGTGCTAGCACAGACAAAAGAAAACTGCATTCAGAAAGATTCACTTAGTGTGAATCAGACTTGATGGGAGCAAGTCTTCCCCAAAAGCCTTTAGCTATCAACTCTACCACATAATCCATCTTTAGAACTAATGAGAAACTGAAGTTAGCAGGATAGACAACATTTTTTGTCTGACAGCATCATAGTCTGCAACTGAGGGATGGTACAGTGGTGACTGTCATCAAGACCACGGCCAGCAATGGGTGAAAGAATCTCAAGTCAGTAGAAATAATTATAATGTGCAAAAACAAAGCATTAACATATTCTTTTGAGGAGACAGAAATTTCACAGGCTTCAGAAGAGTACTTGCATAACACAGGATTAGGGATTTGGGGTCTGCATTATCTGTTTTAACTATGTAGGATTGTTAAATGTGCACACACACACACACACATACATACATAACCGCTTTTAAACTACTGAGTCTTGTCATTTGAGTAATTGCTCAAAGGTGAGTAAAGGATCATGTCATTGCCCTTTGGGACCAGCCTTCGTTAAAAACCTACCGAGTATTTCAATAACATTAACATGTACAGTGTGTAAAAAGCCTTAAATATGAACTTGCTTCAATTGCCCAGAGGTTTTTTTAGACTTACACATGCTGCATAGCTAGACATTCCTCTCTCCTTGCTTCTTCTTATCTTTTACTCCCTTTTCCTGCCTTATGCCACTAATGTAACCAGAGGCCATTAGGGCAACTCACTCCCAGGCTCAGATATTGGAAAGTATAGTAAATGATCAAAGCTCAGGTCAGTGCGAGCACCTGGTTGGCTTTGATCACCCTCATTAGTTATGACAAGGAGGAATCCCTCTTGTCCTCTCAGAAAAGTGTTCACGCTGGTGGTGTATTTATTTTGATCTCATACTGAGAATAAAAGTAGACTGGTGATTAAAACCTGGAGCATTCTACTGGAAAGCAAAGTTACCTCAAAGTGATGGGGATGGATTGCATGTACCTTAAAAATGAAAAATATAGTATGATATTTTTAGTCCACAATGTCCTTCTCAAAGAAACCTGTCCAGAACAAATATGTCTAGCTGTCTGCAAGAAGGATAAAATGCAAGAGCTTTAAACAGAAAGAAAATAGATAGCTCACACTGTTTCTCAATCCTGTTGTCCCATAGGCTCATAGTTCTTTTTGTGGTTAGAAATATCTTCTCCCATTTCTTTAAATTTCCTTTTCATAAGTACAAAATAAAATTATACTCCATTACAGAAAGATTTTTCAAAAGGTGAATTTCTCTTGAGTTTTCATCTGTGCTATGATGGCTCATTCCCTGCAGAGTGAGTATTTAATTTACTTCCAAACGCATTTTGAAATTCTGGTTATCCTGTGTATTTTCCATGTGAGTGTCTACATCAGTTTATATCCGAAACTTTTTTTCTTTAATAGAGTCTTGTATGAATTATTTTCACCGGTTAATTGTTACCACATGAGGAAAGTAGAATCACTGCGCAGCTTTACTTCTAATTTTAATTTACCCTTTCTTGCTCTGTCTGAAAGGATGGGGAAGAAGTTTCATAGTTTTTGACATTTCATTTTCTCATTTGTATTTTCTTTCTCCGATTGTAATTATTTTCCTCTCTCTAATGCTCTATGTTCCAAATTCAATTGTATGCAATTGCAGGAAAATAACAAACAGAGTGGAAATCAGGAATAGTAGATAATAAAAGGAAAAACCACAACAAGACTAGATGGTAAATTATCCATGAACTATAAAAAAAAATGGACTGTTCAGGTCTAGTGATTTTCTATCAGTTGGCTGATATTCTGTGGAATACTTACATGATTTGGGGAACCCACTAAGTAGATGTTCTGAAGTAGCCTTTACAAGAATCTTCCTCTCTATTACTCTCTTCCTCCTCCCTTCTCTCTCTCTGCCTTTACACACACGCTTGCATACATACAGGCACACAAACCCGCATATATATATATATATGTATATGTATATATGTGTATATGTATATAAGTAATTACAGAAAAAGCTAACCTCCAGACTTAAACATTTCCAAAGGAGCTACTCTTGGCAGCATATTATCTTTGTACTCCAATATATAGTGTTTCACATTTCAGATGGGGGCTGTTCACCAGTGGTTTAGGTTCATGAAGAGCTTATCACACCCGTGAACAGTGATTCACTGCACTTTCCATCAACAACAGACTTAAATGCCCTCACAGCTCTTGGTCAGCTCTGAAAGTCAGCTTGAAATTTAGACTCCTAAGAATTCTCTGGTTACCTCCACGTTATATCACACAAAATCATCTTTGTGTCAATATAGCAGCAGCAGGCCAGTCAAAAATTCTGCTCATCCTGGTTTCACACAGACCATTTGTTCTTTGGAGTTCAGTTCTGCTAAAATTGTGTTGAAAAATTTGATGTTTCCTCTTCATAATCTATTTCCATACAGTACTTGAAAAGGAATTTTTGGGTTCCTTCCAGTGATAATCAGTTACCATTTTTTCTTTGTCCTTCTCATGGTAAGTTACGATCTACTCTCTTCTAACTTATTCATTTCCCCCAAGTCTTCAAGAAATATGTTGTCCAGTTTGGAAACTCAGCAGTTTGGAGTTAAAAGTTACTTACTTCTGTCCTTTGACTTCTTAAAAAATAAAAAGGCGGAGAAGCATCTGTGCTAGAAAAAAAATTCATCAGAAAACCCATTCTTTTCTACTCAGAAATTCCTTACATATAAAATTCATGAGATAACATATTCTCTCAAAGTGAATAGTGTTATAATAAATACATCAAATTTATATATCTTTTGGATTTGTAAGAGATGATTTGAATGATGCTATCTATTTCAGATTTAGCTTTCCTGTATTGCAGTGTGAATCATAACAAAAAGTACCAGGCAGTAAATACATTAGGAACATTTATAACAACTAAGAGGGATTAGTGGCCTTTATAGATTACCTTAAGCAGTAAGAGGGCTAGACATACTTACTTCTGAATAAATTTCAGCTTTTTCTTACATATTAAATATCATTTTATTCTAGAACATACAACCTGCTTTACTTCCTCAGAAATTGCTTTCCTGACATATTTCTTGGAAGTTCTTTGATAGTTCTTATTTGTATTGTGGTGCCACCAAACGTAACATAGATACTGTACAAACACGTGTTCACCCTGCGTGAACAGAGACTAAATGGAAAAGACATGTTAAATAGCAATGGTGAAACAAATGTGACTTGCTCACGACCACACCACAATGTGGAGGTAGAGCTGAAACCAGAATCCCTAAATAATTGCACTGAGTGCTAAATCCCACCATTCACCTGAGTAAGCTGCAGTGCAGGCAACACCAAAGTTGGTCATGTATTTAGGAACACCATAGGTGGCCTGAATCTGTTAAAATAATTTTCCCAATGCCTGTCTAGATTTTCAGTAGGCATGCAGAGTGTAGACTAGTGCTTCTTCCTCTCATGAATGACTATGCATTTCTCAAACTTCTCTGAAAAGGAACTGGAGATAAAATGTATGTTTTCCACAAACTGGTCTGCTGCCACTTTAAGCTACCCTGGTTTTTTTTTCATTCCGTGTTAGTTGAGATCTCATTTAGTTGCAACAACAGGAGCCTGATGCAACGGACATATGGATGTTTAGGACAGTATGTTATTAACAAATCCTCTAGACTGATGATTTATCATGTACATCAATGGACAACACTTGTTCTGTCTATGAAGCCTGGTTTCTCAGCTCTGCTCATCTGGGAGAGACATGCTGTGCACACGGTGTGTTTTATCCAGTTGAGCCTTCTATGGAGCCACATATTTCATTCTGATTTATGTCTGGTTTAACTTCTTCAGTCTGTTCTTTGACCTGCAGGTATGCCATTCCAAACTGAATTGCACTTAAATACATAAGTGGTGCTCAAGGTGTGGGGGAATAATAGGGAGAGCTATTCCTTAAACAGTATGCTTGTTGAGAGATTGAAAACATCACTTGAAAACCATGCATTGAGTCCTGTCAACGGCATTTTTGATGCAGATGAATACTAGTGAATTCAAAAGGGCCCAATATGAAAATGGACATCAAGTGGCTCTCCTGAATTTGTCCTGCTGATTCTACTAAAGTCAGTTCCACTGAATTCAGTAGGATCAGGTCCCAAACTCTTAGAAAGCTGAAGGGTTAGTAAGTTTGCAAAAGCTGTATATTGTTGGCATGACGAAAAGTGTTTTCCAAAAAGACTGGTATTTATAACCACCCTCAACATTTCAGGTTCATCTGAGGGTGTATATCTTGAATACCAAGAAAACAAAACACACTGTCATTTTCTGGAAGGAATCAGTTAATATCGTGACAGCAGCTGAAGCAGATACACTAAGTATATAAGCAGATATACAGCTGAAGCAGATATACTAAGTTAACAGCTAAGTTAAATGCTATATTCACTTTTTAGCTTGCGTTTATTCTTGGAACTAGCAAAATTTTCTTTACTTTCTTCCATAGCTATTGGAAGCAGTGAAAAAGAGTAAGGCCCTTGAGTGACATGAGATCAAATATGGAAAGTCCTCAGGGACTTTCTTGTGTGAAGTCTTCTGAATCATATGCTGGCATGTACAAGAGGTATCTCACTGCATAAGATGGAGTGAAGTTACCCTTACTGCAAGCATAATTTAACATATTGAATGTAAAATCCTGACAGCTGCCACTATGAATAAGTAAATAATATAATTACAGATTTCTCAGGTTGCATTACACAACACTACTTACTGTATAACCTTCAAGGTAAGTCCATAATATAGATTTGGCTGGATTTCTTATAAATGGTCTTGCACAATCTGACCTCCACACGATTCTTAATGTGTTAAGCAGGGCTTTTTTGTCTTTTTTTCTTTTTTTTTTTTTGCCATCTTGCATATTTGCCAATCTGAAGATAAAAACTTTAGTTTCAGCTAGAACCTACTTACTTTGAAACTGGGACATGAGATAAATTCATTAATGCATCACAAAGCTTCCAGCCTTCCTTAGGATTCCTCCCGGGACACGTCCTGGGACGACTCCTGCAACAAACACAGTGAAAATAAGAGGATGCTGATGTATCTTACTACAGAGAGTAAAGGAATGTGGCTCCAGAAATATTTGTGTAAGTACCTGAAACAGTGAGGTCACAGTATATATGCAAATCAGAAACATGGTTAAAATCGAAACGTTCAGGATTACTTTATTCTGATTACAATCCTGGTAACTCCAAGAATAAGGGATTTTTTTTTTAAGTAATTTTTGCAAGAATCTTTAATTGCAAAGATATAACTTTCAGATTTTTTGTGGATTTGTTTATCGTTAGTGTGTTTTCTGCTCTATGACTATTCATTTATGGAATTAAAACAAGTGGCTAATCAAAATACAAAATATTCAGTTCAAAATGTTTTAGCTCCAAAAATTTTTGTATTTTAAAAACTTGCAGCTATTTTCTTTCTTGTTTCTTCAATAGCAGATCTTATGAAAAATACAAGTTTTACTGCTCATTCAAAGTTCTCACCTTGCACCTGAAATAGTAGTCTAGTCATATGAACAGAGAACTGAATTTAGTTACAAATTCACTCATCAATTTTCAATCTGTCATAAAACTCAGGCATCCTTTTATTGCAGGATTTATACTACATAACTTTGGAAAGTGGAATAGTCACAACTATCATCAGTTCTAGTGTCTAAACTAGTCTTTACAATAGGATTCACCATGTTCTAAAAATGGCAAAGTGAATTAAACTTCAGTGGATTCTTTCCCCCTACACTGGCAGTGTGCAGAACCCCTAACTTGGTCTAGTTTATTGAGTTTTGGACTGCTCAAAATAAATGAAAAGTTCCCAGCCCTAAAAAGCCCTGTCTGGGACTTTGCAAGGAAATAGATCTGATTACAGGACCAAGACCTGGAGATTATCATGACAATATCTTTCTGCTATTTTTGTGACGACTATTGTATGAAAGTTATGAAGTGACAGCAATAGAGGTCATGCTGTCAGAATCTTAAAATGTGCAAGCTGAAGGCCCTATTTGTCGTTCTTTTTAGCTGTCATTTTAGGACCAGCTCACTTCACAGTGCATTTCTCTTTTATGAGAAGGTGTCAGCTGCAAAAGGTGGTCTTAGATAGATAGCAGCGTTTGTACTTTAGAGAACATTGGAGGCATGCATACACATGAACACACATATAGAATTATGTTTATATAAAAATGAATATGCCAGTGGAAGAAATGAGATACAAATTAGTATAAAGACCTATATTCTGTTTCACCTATAGTTTTCACCTATATTTCAACACATAATTTTCCACAATAAGCTTATGAAATTATGATGCAGTCAATTGTTTGAATGAAACCCTTGATTTCCACAAAGGCAGAGGACATGAAACACATCATGACTAAATGCTGAATGAGTTATGGATGTTGTTCCCTCACAATTAAATTTATGGTGAATATCTTGCTCAAATCTATTGTGTCTTCCACATGTAAAAATAATGAAATATTTTACAAAATCATTTTCCCATTTTTAAATTGGTTATATCTATACCAGATCAATATAAAGAAGGTTTTATCATATATTAGAAGCCTGAATTCAAATTGAAATACATTTTTAAAACCACAACAATATAAAGTATCTGGTCTTTTTTTTTTTTTTTTGAAAATGAGCATAGTGTTTTTCATTCATTCTTACACAATTTTGCAGTATATTAATTTTGATCTAATTTCAAATACTTTAGAATAGTTTTATAAAAAGTGAAGTCAAGTTTTTTGGTTTTTTAACATTCTTACTATTTTTGATATTTCATTCTTTTAGATTTCACCTGAATATTTGGGATGACTGAAAGATTGACCCTGTGAAAGTTGATCAGTGCTTTCTGGTTGGTTCTGGATTAATAGGATGTTCTGCTTCCTAAGAAAATATTTATAAAGACACAGTGATTTGCATGCATTGATGTAGCATATTTTTTTAAGAGGCATGGCTAATGTGTATAATTTTTGTATTTAATGGCATAAATTTTGAAAAGGACTAATTATATCCTGCATTATCTCTTGATGACAGAGTATCAACAGTCTATTTTAAGTGACAAGCAATTTGTAGAAGAAGATTTGCCACTTTTAAATGTCAGTTAAAAATAAAATCAAACTCTTTTAGATTACAGATTTCAGGAAGGCAGGAAGGATTGGTGCTAAAAACCACTGAAAGAATAACTATTCATTTGAAGGTATGCAAAACCTGAATTTAAGAATGTTCAGGTACAGTGAGTTCTATTAAAACCTCAATAAATGTTGCTTTAAAATGTCACTGCAGCACATCCCTTTTGAGGCAGTGGACAATAGCAGACCCTGCTGATCCATGGAGTATTCAATATTGAATTTTTAATGATGCTTACTGTATTACTCTGTTCTGATTATCCACTCAGCATCTATAATATTGGTAGAGACCTTGATATATCAGCACATTCTTGTTTTTCTACTCAACACTTCTTACATTAGAAATTTTCTGTCACAGAATAATTCATTTAACATTAGATCAACTATTTTCACTTATCTACCAGATCAATGGACAAACCTGTCCAACAGCAAATGCACGTTTCGTAAATCTTTATGTTGGTCTATTTCTCTCAGACTGAATATTACTTTGGAAATAGTGTGGGTTTATTCACAATAAAGACATAAGGACTCTATGCTTGTGACTTATATATCTTTCAGAGTTTAAGATGACTGAAGATGCTGATATTTAGGCAGCTGAATTGCTCCCTTGATTTTCTTAGAAAAACTTAACATCCAGCAGTAAACTATATTGCACAAACATTTTAACAAATTAGCACTGAATCTTTCTAATACTTAGTGGAGTATCCTTATTTGTTTACTTATGTATATAAGGAATGTAAGTAAACGTGATCCATACGATTTCCAAAGCATCATAACACTGAGAGAGAAACATCCATTTTTGTAATAGAGGCACATGTGCACTGAAAGAGTGAATAATGAGTTAGAATACAAATTTTCATCAAATACTTCACAGTTATGCTGGTTTCATTTGCCTTTGTGGTATGTACAAGTGCTTTGTTGGCATGCAGAAAGTACACATGGGACACAAAAAGTTCAAAACTAATTGCAAAACAAACATCCCTTTCCCCACTGTTTTAAATATGTCTTTAAAAGAAACAATGTCTAATGAATAAGGAGGTGCAAACAAAGCCTAAAGAATATTTTTTTTAAGTCACCAGACAGCCAGAAGACATGGTCCTGATCCTAAATGATCACACCTAATAATAGTGTGAATCTGAGGACCTTAAACCCTGGATTTTCTTCATCCTGTGTCATTACACCTCCAGGGCTTTGTCATATTTCATTGTCATAAAGAAGTCCTTTAGAAATCATAAACACACTAATTTGAGTGATTGGCCTGATTTGAATATCATTCTCTCCATTTTCCAGACCTGCTGCACAGGTGACATCATTCAGCAAACCTGCGTTAGAGTCATCTCTAGCCCAGTCACAGACCTATGTTGCAAAGGATCTAATTCAGGCCCTTGCCATTACTTGTCATCATTGTTATCTTGACTGGGTTTTCTCAGCACATATATATTCTCCCATTCCAAATCAAAAAGATGTTAATCACATATTAACATCTTTTTTAAAACATTATATATTCCCAAGATTCCACCAGTAACTCACTTATGTTCATCATATAAACTGGGAGTTTCTAAAATTTCAGTTTTGCCTCTTCTTCCTTCCTTCCGACTCCTATCATACCACTGATAATTCCTCAGTGATTCTAGTCTTATGTCCCTATTCCATAATCATTGTATTTTTTTCTGAGAGTTTTTTGAGTTATGGCCACAGCTTTTTTGTTTCAGTCCAGAATATGATTGGTTTTTTGGGCTTTGAGTGCACATTGTTGGCTCATGACCAGCCTCACAAGAAGAAAATATGAGGAAACAAGCACTCTTATGGCAAAAAAGGATGACAACATTCTAGATTACATTAGGAAAAGAATTTCCAGCAGTTCAACAGGGTGATCTTTCCCCTCTACTCATCCCTTCTGAGACACACTTGAAGAACAGGGTCCTGTTCTTAGCTTCTGTGTACAAGAGAGACCAGAATGTAGAGCAAAGGATCCAGCAAAGGGCCACAAAGGTGATAAAGAGATTAGAGCATCTTTTGTGGAGGAAAGGCAATGAAAGTGGGAATGATTCAGCATGGAAAAAAATGTTTCAGGAGGATCTGTTCAATACCTATAAAGTTCTGATAAAAGCAAATGATTGTGCCCACTGTCAGGACAAGTGGTGATGCATACAAATCAAAGCCCAGGAAATTCCATCTGTACATAAGAAAAATCTTTTCTACTATGAGTGTAATCAAACACAGAAAAAGGTTTTCTAAACAGGATATGGAGGTAACCAATGCAGGCAATCCTGCTTGAACAGGAGGATTAGTCTAGATGACCTCAAGAAGTCCCTTCCCCTCATAACCATTCTGAGAAGTGGGGCTCTATAACTTTCTGAAAAAAATTCTGCTATAGGTCAAACATGTTATTATCCAGGACTGTTTTATAATCTGAAAATCATGGATTGCCATGTTTGGATCTTCATAAATGTATTTTGGCCTTTCCACCATTCCCTTCAAACTAATGTCAAATATTATCGGATTTCTAAAAATGATTTCCAAACTTGAATTTTAACAGACATCCATAACAAATGATAAAATTATAAACAAGTTCATATGTTATTTAAAAGACAAAATACGAAGATAATTCTTGATACTGAAACAAAACCAAGTTGGATATAGCAGTCCTCCTATGAAAATATATTTTTTAACCCTCTCAATGTAAAAATTCAATTTTTTTGCCAGCAGCTAGACTCCTAAAGTGGGCTTTCCTGAGTTGTCTTTCTGTCTTTGTTATAAAGTATAGAATTATTGTCTGGAGTGAAGGAAAGAAAAGCAAGGAGTATATCAAAAGTTTATTTCATGGTGCATTAATTTTCTAGAACTGGAAAGATTGAAAGGTTTGTAGATCACCTAAGTTGTATAGTTATGCAATTTAATTTTGTTACTAGGATTTGTAGCATTTAGCCTATTTCTGTATTGCTCAAAGTACTCTTACTCATTTTTCTACCCTAGAAATAAAGTCCAACTAGAAATAGAAAACAAAATCCTGGTTCTTCTGAGATGAAAAACAAAGCAACCTAAAGGGGTAGGATTTCACCTAGAAGCTATTGCTTTCAGTTTGATTAGCTCTTCAGACAGTCCATAAGTTGTTCTTAGAAGTGGGAAGCATTTAGGTCACTTTGACTCTGGGCATATAGCCACTGAAATTCAGGAAGTCATGAGGAATATGCTTGGTATATTCTCTGAGATAGGATGAAGAATATTACTATGGAGATTTTAGCAGGCCTATATATTTATATAATTTCTGTAACATTTTAAAATAAAGAAAAGTTTCTTTCTAAGGTCAGTAAGAGGTTAGGTCACCTAAGCTGGAAGTATACTGCAGTGAAGATATGCAATTGGTAGTGGTGATGGTGGCATGTTAGTTGATTTTGTTTTCCTTATGGATGAAGATTTTTGCCTTTTAAAAAAACCCACAAATTTACAGAAAAATATTTCTGTCATAACGCTTTAGGTTTGAAATGTGACATGCTTGTATGTGTATGCACATATATATACACACATCTGGTTATTTGGCTCTCATTTAGCATATGTAGAATTCAAATTGAAATTTAGTCTACATTTGTTTTATTAGTCTTTACGGTTTCTACATGGTGCTGTGTGCTTGCTCAAAAAACTCACTGAAAAAGGCTTAATTTCCTAATTTTCGTACTTAATATAGAAATCCTTTCTTAAAGATCTCTAAGAAATTGTGTAGTAAGGATAGGCAGAGCAGTGCTTATCACTGTTCACCTTTTGGGAATTTTTACTAAAAGAATTTTCTTATGCGTGTTTTTTTATATCTTTCCTAAATAGACTATGTATTAGTTTTCCCAGCTCTCCTAAGAGCATTAATTAAAGTAACTTTTTGATTTATGTATTCTGAAAGGAAGATATTGATTTTGTCTTCATTATAATGATAAGATGAAAATTTTTCTTCCATTATACAGGAATACAGCTTACATGGAATATTTTCAAAGGCAATGTAGAGATGCCTTTTCACAACTTCTTCATTTTTTTTAAGCTGGAAAATCTTAGAAACTGGGAAATTTGATATGTGATTGAAGAAAAAAATTTACTTTGTCATTTTGGACAGCTTTAAAGATAACAACAAAAGAACTGTGTTTTTATCCAAACACTTAAAATTATAAAAAGACAAAAAAGACATAAACCATGGTCTTGGTTTATGTTCTAAGACATATAAAGAGTAGAAATTATAACCATAGCATGATGCATAAAAATGCTTGATTCTTTTTCTAATTCTATTGTTTCTCTGTCTTATTACATATGTGGTGGGTTCTCAGCAAGGGTAGGGATTGTTAATAATCAGAGAAAATGTTTGAGGGCATGAAACTTATTTCTATCACTGTTTGCAAAGTCAGCACAGCTCTATTACAGTTTGTTCCAACTGTAAACTGGAGGCAATTAGAAGGACCCTTAGAAACAGTATAAAAGCTTGAGAAGATGAACACTCTACCACGCTTTTAAGAAAATTGCTCTGAAGATTTATTACACTTATAACCTTTATTGTGAGCAGTTGTCACTTTATTTGCAGTTTAAGTCTGTTTTCTCTTCCAGGATTAGGATTTGTCTCTGCCTCCTACACATCTACTTTTATGAAATGTCCTCTAAGTATTTCCGTGCTGAAGGTTACTTTAAAACCTTGTCTTTTATAAAAACACTATAAATTAAAGTGAAAATCAAACAAAAAATAATCACAAAAAACCACACAAAAAAAGATTTAATTTCAGTACCAGTTTCCCAAACCTGCATCCTGAAAAAAGGCAATAAAATATTTAAATTAATAAAGCACTTTTAAAAACCTTAATAGTGATTCACTGTGTATCCATTATGCACAGTACACATTGATTTTGTGCTGTCACATTTATTTAAAGAAAATATCCACACAATTTTAGCGTGTAATGCTTATATCTTTTGCATGTCATCTCCTCTTCAAACTATTAAAAATGTAATATGAAATGCTTTACTTCTCCTTCCCCAAGAAATCATAAAGTCACACAATTAGAATGTAATCAGCCTAAGGTGAGGATCTTGAAAGCAGATCTGAATTATGTCATCAAGACTCCAGAGGCAGAGAACACTTAGCAAAACAATGGCTGGAAGATATTTTAAGCTTTAATAAGAGGGACGAGGTTTATTGGAGATATAGCATACTATATCCCAAAGCAGGAGGTGCTATTGTGCATGTAAAATATGAAAATTACTATCTCAGAAGAGGAAGAAAGTTGTTTACATAGAACAAGAGATAGGTAGATCTAGAAACATCAGATACATTTCGTGTGTTGTCACAGCTGTTTTTTAAAATATACATGAAGCATGGGTATAGAACATTACACAAAAGATCAGAATACTTTGTAAAGGAACATACCTTCTTAACTGCATTTTATTTCGGAGTTTTGTTTGCAAATAAAGCAATGTTGACCTCAAAGTTAGCAGGTCATGGCTAATACTGTTGAACCATTTTTTTACCATATTTGAAGTGAGTAGGGTAAAAGTTCTAGAGGCATTCACAAGAGTTCAGAAAGTTTTAAATGCTTTTTTGGCACTTTGTAAAGAAAAAGAAACCATACTTAATTTACTCTGTGCCTTTAGCTGAGAACTAGGGTACGGGGGAAAAGTGTAGGTAGTTCTTCTCTATTTTTAAAGCATAAAAAGATTTAAAGTGGAATGTCTCATTGGCTCTGAAATATATGTAGGGCATTCAGTGATCAAATTTGGAGCCTAAACTGTTGATAGTATTATGTAACTACTTTATCATCCAAAAATTACTCCTATTTATAGGTAGCTTGTTTTGAAACCTTGGATGTGTGAACAGAGATGTGAAAACATCAACATAAAGAGGGGCTTCTATGGTTGGTATATATAAAAGAGCACCCTGTAAATTGGGGGAAAAAATAAACAATCATGAGAAATCTAGTCCTAGTTTTTGTAGGATTATGCTCTAATTGGGATAGAAATGAAAACTATTTTTAATTTTGCACTGTGAATCTCAAAACAAAGTAAATTGACTTGCTCCAGGTTAACTCTTCTATATTCATTCCCATTTATTTATGCTATAGTTGTGTTGAAAAGGTTTGCCAAGGGAAAGGAGACTTTACAAGCTAAGCAGACGATGCATTTTGACATTTAAGCTCTTAAAATGATATAGAATATTTCTATGCATCATCAAAATATCTTGACTCTGTAAATAGCTGAAAACTTGGAGAGAAAGCGTTTTCTACTGTGATTTCTGGTGTATTGACTTGCACTTACTTTGAAAAATCACTGGACACAAGAGTTGAAACTTCCTATCTTAAAACTTCAGGGAGTGGAAATGAGAGAGATTGACAGGTGTTTTTCCCCTCTAATTCTTTATTAATTTTTCAGGGGTAATTGTATACAACAGCTCTTTTTTTCCCCAATGGTACTGCAGGCACTACAACTTTCTGACAGGAACCCTGGACTTAAGACTAGACTATACTTTCCTCATAATTTCTACTGCTTCTTTTATACTTCTTCCTTTCATATGTAACAAAATACACACCTCTACTTTCAGTGTTACTTAGCATTTTATTTCTTTATGTTTCCCATTTTAAATCCCTTTTCTCCTATTTCTTTATTTACATGAACAGTGGAGAGTGAATTTATTCACATTAATGTTCCTTTTTTACCTTGGGTTCCTCCCCTCAGTCCCATTTTCTGTATTGATTGCTAAGGAAACAGAACTTAGAAAAAACCCCATTTCAGATAATTTTCATCAGGCTAAAGAATATATAATGAAAACCAGGTAAACAATAAAGTGATACAGACAAAATATTCACTTCTCATTTCCAGTAAAAGAAGTACGTTATTTGAAACACAGAAACCTCTACAGTTAATGAGCATACCTCACAGTTTGTCAGAAATTTCTTAGTAGCAACATCCTTTTCCAGTGTGATATAACTCGAATGTACCTACTTTGTTTAACTAAAAAGCTTGATGAATAAGTACTATCTAATAAACACTGAATTCTTGAAGCAGAGGAAGAGGACAGATTTTTTTTTTATCATTTAGTGTACTAAATTCTCCTGTTTTGTGCTAGTGTTATCCATAAGGTTTCAGTATCAACCTCTTTCCATGAGCTTCTCTTCAGCCAAAGTCTCCTTTTCTTTAGCCATGGACCTGCACATTACAAAAAGAGGCAGAAAAATGAAGTCAGAAATTGAAATTGAAAAAAAGTTTAAAAAGGATGTAAAGATTAATATCACATAACAAATGAAGTAGTAACTCTAAATGTGATGCCATTGTCAAAAGACAATGATTCTTTGGAATTCAGAAACCTTATTCACGATAAAGCAAAATGGTTCAACTTGAGAAAAACCTTATTTTGTTCCTGCACTTACAGTGTTTTGTCTTCATACTCAGGAATGCCTATTAAAAAAAAAAATTGTTCAACTAAAGACCACAAATACCATACAAGATCACTGTAGCAGTGTGTAGCATTTGGACACAAAGCAGGAGCAACTGTATTGTTCAGTCTTCTCACTCTCAAACCATAATAGATGTTAGGAGGGGAGGCACAGATTCGCTTTGTGCAAAAATATGTTCTGGAAATTCATTAAGGTCTCTAAAGTCCTTGAAAGAAATGTAATCCATATCAACAGATAAAAGAAATTGGTTGCCACCCTTTGGTCCTGAGGGTGAGGGTCAGAACTGGGCATAGGTTGCTGGATGTGTTAGTCAGCTCTCAAACAACTCTGAGGTCTCTTCCAGGTTTCTCCTCTGAATATCCTACACACTGTGATAAGTGGAGGCATGGGTCAACATTAGTTTTCAAAAGTATTTTTAATTACATAAGCTCACTAAGTGATTGATATTTGTGATCATTAAAGAAATTCTTTAGATGTATATTAGCTGGATGGTTATTAATCTTCATATTTTGAATCAAATAAATGAGTACACAGACAGGATATTTTGGTTAGAGTTAGATTCAATTCCTCTAAAAACAACAGGAGTTCATTAAAGTACGTGATTAGCATCTTCTGTTGCAGTGAGGATGTGCATATTACCTTACACAGACTCTGTACCAGTAGTGTAGTAAAACAAAAAATCATTATCTAAAACACAGTTTTAAAGTATTTGGCCAATTTGTACAACAGAAAATGAGACTATTTTTTCTTTCACGGGTTCATCCTTGCAAAATGGTTGTTTGTTTAGTTAGGGTATAGCTCCATGGGAAGAAAGCTGAACAAAGAATACTACAAATGCTTTTTGTAACTTAATCTCTCAGGATTAGGTGTTCATAGAGCAGGATTTGAAGATTTGCTGTTGGCTAAGCTCACTACATTCTCATCTAAATCAATTCTGTTGCCATCATTAATTTCAAGGGAAACCAAGAGAGACTAATCTCAAGGAATTTCAAAACTCCAAATCCTGAAGTTGGTATTTGATTTTTATTTAAGTTCCTGATCACCTGACTTTTTCTACCTTGATAAGTATCCTGGCAAGCTCCTACATTTGGAGGCAGGAAGAATTTTTCATTTGGCTTTTGCTATAGACCTTAAATTTAACACCTGATGGCATGTTGAAGGCAGTTTAATTAACATCTGGACTATCTCAGGGTATAAAAGAATTAGTTTCATTTGAAACCTTTTTTTAATATTTTTTTTAAAAACTCTCAGCAAGGTATGGTTATTGAAGCAATGGATCATGAAACAGAGGTATCTTAACCAAACCAAATTTTATTTGCAAAAATTCAGCAAGACGGTAAACTACATCCTCCTATACCCCTTACAAAAATCAGCTTTGATGCTTAGGTGCAAACCTCGAACCACTTGCTAAAAAAAGCCCTAACCTACAACTACACAAAGTAAACAAATCTTTCCTCAGCCCTTGGCTCTTGTGGGAGTTTTCTTTGGTTTGAAACCTCATGTTGTAAGTCTCCTTCACATGCCAAGGCTCAGTGTGATCTCTGTGCTGCAGCCTGTTTCCCTAATCACTTCAGCAATAGCCTCCCGACATTTTTAGGACACACAGCCTTCTCTTTCACTGTCCGCATACGACGGCCAGTGCAAGCTTTCCACGAGGGAAAAAACCTTTCTTCTAAACTCATGTAGTAATTTCCTCTAACATTTCAAGAACTCCTTTGATCCTGTGACACACAATTATTTGCCTTTCCCACACAGTGGTTTCTTACCTGCTGGAGCTCATCCAATGTGCCATGACTTTCCCAGATGTAAGTGTAAATCTTTCACACTGTTAACATTCACTCCTGCAGCAACACTTTTCTACCTCGGTATTCCTTTGAATGCCAATTAGGATGTCACCATCCTGATTTCAGATGTTAAACTAGAAAAAAATTGTCAGACCCTCTCTTTTCAGTCAGATAAATGTAAATCTATGTTTTTCATACAATTTCCTTTTATCAGTAATCCAAATCAATATTAACTATGATTTCTTGACAGATCTTACAAACAATATAATTCAGTGATGCTAATTTTGAAAATTTAGAACCTTTTAGTGCTGAGGGAGGACAAATTACTTTAAATGCTAATAGTTCAACAATACGTTTTTACAAAGTAGGATATTTAAAATAAGACAAAGCTTCTGTTTTGTACTGGCATTTTAGGAGAGATTTTTAAGTCCACCATGATAGCATTACAATATGTGCAGAAGCTTAAGAGAAAGTTCTCTTACTCAACTAAAAAACTCTGCAGGGGACGCTTAGGGCAACTTATGTCTGAAGCGTGCGTGTTCCACCCTTGTGTCTCACAGTACACTTTGTAAAATACAAATAATGTAATTTTTATATCTTTGGAACAAGAAGATCCATTATGGGGCAAAAATTACTAGCACTTGAAAGTGTTATAAAGGACCTGATTTGCAATCAAATCTCTGAATTTATTTTTCAAGATAAATGAGGAGGGAAAAAAAAGCCTGAAAGGTAATTCAGAGGATTGAAGAGAAAGCAACAAATATCATGTATCTTTTCACCACACATAACAGATCTGGAGGAAAGAATAAGCAGTTGCTCAGGAAAATATTCTTTCCTTCATCAGTCAGAAAGATTTATTCCACATTTAGCAGACGTTTTCAGGTGTTTCATATCTAGAGAATACAACTTCAAATTAACTGAAAATCCAGGTATAATCTCTGAAGCCTTAAATTCAGCTGAACTGCTTGAGCTGAAGCAATGTCTAAGGTTTAGTATGTGTTTTAAAATCTCAGGAATTCTGAAATTCTTTTTTCTGCCATTTATATGTTGTGTGAATGTTCATACTTTGTTTTAATTTTCTGTATTTCCGTTTGTCACGACTCCACACACACTCCGTGATAAATGCAGGAATCTCTGGATGTAAGTATTCAATATCATTATAATGACCCTTCATTTCAGTTTGACTGGCTTTCAAAAAGCAGCATTGTGAATACTAAACTCCTAGCTGGATCCAGGTGGAGATGAAGTGAACAGGGAGAATATAAAGGTTTTGTTCCAATTTTTTTAAATCTTAAATCCTATCCTTAATTCAACAGTGAAAAACAAATTACAACCTGTGTACCTACAAAGAAAATCAGGATTTTTCCTTTCGTAAACTGGAATATTAAACAGGTAAAAAAAATTAGAAAAAAACTTTTAACTCTTCTGAGTCTAATTTCTCTTGAAGTGCTGCTTCAGTACTTCTTTCTGCAAGACAGATGTTGAAAAACTTTTGTCTCATACATTTGGTCAAATAACATGTTTACATTACTCTTGATTTTTAAACATATCTGAGCCTGTGTGTCCCAGCATTGTTGGATAAAATACAATAAGAAGTCAGGGGGAAGGAGGGAGTGAGAGCAGGGGGACACAGGGTGGGATGGGATGGACACAAGGGATAACTGCTGTTGTATAAACTTATACCTATGCAAAGAGTTGCGTGGCTCTACAAATTTCTTTTCTGTTATAAACAGTGGGTCAATGGGAAGGAAAGTGAAGGTCATGTTAGTGCTTGCTGCTACAAGAGAATAGATCCGAAATAAAACTGCCCTGAACCTGTGAACATTTAGATCACTTAAACATATGTGGAGTTTTCTTGATGTCAACATTATTATTCCTCTACTGAACTTAAGAACATGCTTAAAAGACTTGCTTGGCTGGGGCCTGTGAGCAGAAGCTGACCTTGTATTTTTTTTTTTTTTCAGGTTAAGTCTTTGCATAAATATGTGCAAGAAGTGTGTAATATAAACCAGTGTACGTAGTACAGATTTGCAGTGGTACAAAGAAACGCATCTGCCTCAGGTCTCCGCCTTTTGGATTTATCTTTCAATTGTCTCCTCCGATGTATTGAGAATCTCAACATTTTAAAGGAAATAACTTCTCACTTGATTGTAATTTCCACAATCAGAAGTTTAATATGTGTCAATCTTTTGCAAAAACTTATCAAGACTGAAACATTTATTTACACTTTAATGCATCCTTTTAATTGCTAATGTTTCTGAAAGATGCAATTGTGTTTCTTTGGTACCATTTAATAAAATTAAACATATCAATCAGTAGCTTTCCTCTTCATTTTTATAACATCTTTTTGAAACAACGGCTGATTATGTCTGCTCTATTGGGTCCAGGGGAAATGGTGAGAGTGCATATGTCTTTCAAAATATATAACCTAAGATCACAAACCACCTATCTACAAAGTGCAGAAATATTTATAAGCAACCTCTCTGGGCACAGTCTAGAAATTAAATGCTTCCCACATGAATGGGAGTATGGCTGTTCTGAAACACTAAAACATAAACATACTGATGGTATTTTGGTTCATAGGCACATATTATGTGCCCCCTTGCTTTAGACTTACAAAGTCTGAGCTTTGTCACTGCCAAGCAAGAAACAGTGGCAAAGGGAGCTGAAAAACGTAACTTCATATTAAGGTGGGGGGAGAGAAGTAAACATTTTCCACATCTCCTTTAATAGAAGAGTCACCAGGCTATGGTTTTTTGATTAGCAAGTTCCTCTTTTCACTACAGGTCTTTTCAGTGTTCTACTTTATAGTTAAACTCCCCGAGACCTGATGTAGGATTTAGTAAGCTTTAGATAACATAATCTGCATCTAATGGGAATTTCTGAAGCCAGTCAGTAAGTGTATGAATTATTATAAGAGAAGAAAATCAAATTTAATATCAAAGAACTAACTTTAGAAGTTCAAGCAGCGGACAATATTCATTTTCCATCGACAGAATTGTTTAATAAGAATCTATCAGCAGTACAGGAAACACTAGGTACTCTGGCAATAAGTGAATCATGATGGCTTACTTCCTTTTAATTCTATGATCCCAGCTGGAACAAGGTGTGATTGGAGAATGGTTTAATTGTTCGTAGACATCTGTCTTTGGATTCAATTGAAAAATAATATCCTGGGCATAAAATGGCCTACAGAATTTTTGACATTTTTATATCTTTCACAATCAAGGCATTGTCAGAAAGTCAGGTAGTGGAGCTCTGAAAAACTTATGGATATATTTAAAGTAGAAGAGGATAAAACCCTGGTAATATATCAATATACACAGCTGGAAAGCAGATGTTCAATTGAGTGCACTCAGTTCTTAAAGAAAGCTATTAAAGCTGTTACCTACTCAAATGAGAAATTTCTATAATTTATTGTTCTCACATTTTTGATTTCCCCCTTTCCCTTCATTTTAAGCAGAGTATAGGACTTTTTTTTCATATTTTTGAGGTCAATTACCCTGAAAGTCTGACTCAGTGCAGTATACTAAATGATTTCTGAAGAATGCCCAAGGCTACTGTCAATCAAATTAGCCAGTGACTTATGAGTTGTTTACTGTACTGTGAAATGAAGTGATAATGTTTGTCAACCACTAAAATGTGACATTTAGTATTGGATATACCCACTTGAAATAGGTTTTGCACCAGCTTTATTCACTTCTTACCAGACTGGCACACATACTTGACTGAGTTCTGATTATGAAAGGAGACATTATATTTAATTTTATAGAGCACTGGTAAGAAGACAGCTCAAGCCTGAAAAAGCCTTGTGTGGTCCAGTAACTGAAGTGGCATGCAACGGAGGAGTCACATTTTCCATCTGTCTGATAAACAGTGGCAAAAAGAATATATTGTATTTTCTTGAGTGTTCATTTGATTCAAAGCAAAAATTTTGAGGGAGAACCTCTGGCTCAAGTAATTCAAAAAAAGATGATCCAGAATGAGGAAAGGATTAGATAATTTTTTTACCCCTTTTAGCTGTCAACTAAGTTTGAAATTAAAATCGAGTGGGATATCATCACTTGATGTAGCATATTAAGAATAAGCTTGTATTGCACGGTTTCTTAGACAGTGACTTACTAATGTTCACCTCTAAGGTCATACTGAAGGGAAACTCTATCTTTCTAGAGCTCTGAAAGTTTAATTAGTAGTTTTTGAAAGAAAACCGGAGCACTGGAAATTCAAACTGGAAAAGGGCTTTTATATTGCCTCCAAAGGGAGGTGGTTTGTCACTCCCACCAAATGTTTTCTTAAAAATTAGAATTAAAAGCTGAAAAATCCCTCTTTACATGATACAGAAGAGAACTCACATCTTGGCATGCTCCAAATAGACAAATACTTCTGTAAAAACTATTTTTAAATACAAAGAAGGAAAAACTACAGACAGCTTCAGCTTTTTCTCAGTATTTAAATTCTTCCTATCATTCTGGAGAAAACTTTTCCTAAACACAATGACAATTCGAAAATTTGTCTCATTGTCCATGATAGATGAACATGTTTTATTTTTGCCATATTACTGTCTTCTTAGAAATGGTCTTTATAATAGATGGAGTCTTTTTTACATGCATTTAACTATTGGAAAAACAAAAATAAAACCACCAAATGCTTAAAAAATTTAATTATTAAGACAGTATTAAATAAGTTTTACTGACTTATAGACACAACACTAAGGAAATCATCACACATTTTTACTAAATACTTAAATTGAAGATTGGAAATCAACCATATACTTAGGTCCAAATCAGATCTTACATTATCACTCCTTATTGGATGTTTGATCATTGAATTCAACTGGAGTATTAAGCTATGCCCTATGATATCGAAGGTATTGTGATTTTAGGGTTTTTTTCCATGAAGAAGCTGAGCTGTATATTCCTTTTTCAGGAAAAGCATGCTTGTTCAACTTTTTGAAGGCCGATCGTTAGGCTGACATAGCAAATACATGCAAACGAATATCTTCTTTAAAAGGATTAATTCCATTATTAAAGGGTTGAAAAGGGATGTGGTAAGAATCTTTTTGTCTTACCTAAAGGAAAACAGATGTGCCAGTAAGTACATGAGATATCTGGGGAGTGGATTCAGGTTTCATTTTTTGTTGCTCATCCATTTTTAATGCCACTTTTTCCCATAGTTTGATATTATTGTTTTAAAATCTGCAAAGATGTTTTTGAAAGGACATTTATAGTGTTTGCCACAAGTGAGGCACAGATCCATTTCAATTTATATTTTGTTTCTTTCTTAGATATCATTTACTGCAGACCAACTTGATATGTCTCCTCATTTTAAATGCACATGCACTATTCAAGTTCACAAATATCTTATCTTTATGAAAGTTAAATGAAGCAAGCTTAGAGGTGGCCAGGGTTGAAACCATTAAAATATAATTTTCCCTATTGCTTTGTACATGTAATACTTTATTCTTTCAATCCTTGCCTTTTTCATGTAACATGGCATCTGGTCCCCATGGGATAATGTCTGAGGAAATTTATTGGTGACTCAGCAGACTCCTTAAGGGGAGGCTACTCAACTCTTAATATGTGGGGATCCTCACTGTGAAGAAGAGGAGACAAGCAAGAGCAGACAAGACTTTTGTTAGCCCTAAAATAATCCCTAACCTGACATGCATGGAAATGCAAAAGGAACTATTTCGTCTTTTCCAAGATTTTCCTTTTTTCACATCTCAGGGGAAATCTTGAATGGGCAACAGCAACCTGCTTCCAGTTTCTGTTCAGACCTGTCCAACAATTCAGAGAAGCCAAACACAGCAGGAAGAGTCTGTTCCAATACATTTAGCTTTTCGGAGTGGAAACAATAGAAATAAATAATGATCATCATGGAATATAATGTACTAAAATGATTAATACACACTAAAAAGAAAATTTTAGAACCTTTTACAACTCTTGCTTTAAGAAAATATTGCTTAACTCTCTCTGTTTTGCTTTTTTTTTAAATACACTGAGTGTATAACTGTATATTAGGGACAGCATTTTCAATCTTTTCCAGGTGAATCTACACATGCGTGCTTTCTCAGTCCTCTAAAAATCTGTGACCTTTTCTTTTCCTGATGCAAAAGCTTAGTTTTTCTAGGCCACTTAACCCAGAAAATTAAAATCCTATACTGGACTGCCTCTGCCTGGCCAAAGCATTAAAGCTAAAATATGGTTCTGTATTTTTTCAGTCCTGCACCTTGTAAAAGATGTGAAAAACATATTTACATCACTGTCTTTACATCATTTCACAAATGCTGTTTTGAATTTTCTCATTTCCCCTTCAGTCTTGTAAGTCTGGAAATCCCCTCCAGCTTATCCATCACTCTTTTTATTCTGGTCTAGTCTTGCTTTTAGGTACAGCATGAATTTCTGCCAAAGGAGTATGCAGTGCATTTTCAAGTGTCTGGCCAAAGAAGCTGCTCATTGACCCAGGTTTAAAATAAGTGGCAATGCAGCATCTCAGAGGTGTGGTTGTCATGCCAGTAAAAGGAAGAATTCCTAAAGCATTTGGTTTCAGTTTTTCACATCCTTTTCCACCGAGTAAGGTTTCAGGGCTTTTTCCTTATAGCAGGCTCTGATATTTTCTCTGTTCGAAATAAAAAGAGATGAGAAAATTGCATGACAAATAGGCACAATGCAAACATGTCTGTGCATTGCAAGTGTCTGCAGATTGCACTTAGAGGATTTAATCCTATGACAAAATTTTAACCTCATCGATCCCATCTTGACCAAGCAGAAAATCAAAGACTCGGAAAAGAAGTGCAATGGGTCCATATGTAAAATTTAATTCAAGAAACCAGAAGGCTGATATAAGAGGGGCTGGCAGCATTCCTGGCTTTCCCTTGCTGGGAAAAAAGGTCAGCGAGCAGTCAGTATACGGAACTCCACCCAGCACACAGAAGTCCTTGGACAACCAATTTAGAGAAAGTCACAGAAATCAATAGCTAAACTCCTGTTGTTTTCAGCAGGGCAAGATTTTACCTACCATGTCTGAAACTAGAGAACACAAGTGACTCACTGCAGCAAGGATATGTGAGGTAGTAGGGCTGACAATAAAAACATCAGAGTAACATTCCCATTCCAAAGGACACAACAGAGCCTGCATCTTTCCAGTTTCATGATTATTCACGTGGCTGAATTGTACTGTTGTGCTCCATATTTTGATGTGTGTTGACACACTAAAAAATATGCATAACTTAAAGATCCATGCATTCCGGCAAAAGACAGCTTTAGCAACTCGGTTCACTGTTTGCTTTTCAGCATGTTCCTCACACCAACTGCAGGCAGCAAGACAGAGATTCAGCACTCTGGTAAACCCTTGTTGTGACATTGCCTTGCTGCTGTAGGCTGTACTCTCAACAAACATCACAGCTAGCAGTTCTCAAATGTAATCACATATTATCCTTCCTTTGGGTTTTCAGCATGAATTTTGTTACCTCATAAAAAAGCATCCGCTTTCAGTCTTGTGTCCATGTAAACTTCAGGCATAGTCTTTTTTCTTGTTTGGCCACAACTCCCACAGAGCTCTTGCATTGGTAACTCATACCTTCTGTGATATTAAACTGTAAAAGATATTGTATTTCTCCCCCCACGTGGGCTCATGAGCAGGTACCATTTCAAACCAGTTCTGTTTTGTTCATGATTTGTTGGCAGTATTTGCCAACTTGCTTAATACTTTGTACTGAAGTCCTGATGTCAACAGCACGCTTCAGCCTGCTGCGACACAACTTACACCTACTGGTTGGGGTCTGCTGTAGATAGCAATGCTCTCACCTTGGAAAAGTTCTGAATTCCTCTATGTTATTGCACTAGAACTTGTACTTTTTGATAAGCATGTTCTGCTGCTTGTTCTTTTTTACTCTGTTTTGCCAGAGTTATATTCATGATGTCACTTTCTAACACACAATTATACATACATTCATCTGTTCTCTGCACGCCATGGAACATGAAGGAAAGTACCGTCAAGCAAATATTATGAGTCTACTTAGGTTTTTTTTACAATACATATCAACACAAATGTAAACCTGACCTTTTCGTGGTAAATGTCCTAGTATGGTAACCAGTTAAGGTGAACAAGGACCTGTTTAAGGGTTTGCAGGTAAAGGAAAGTAGTGGAAAGAAGCACGAGATGTGTAGTTATCATGTAGTCTATGTACAGCAATGGTTTGTGTAGGTGACTGGTGGTATGACTGTGAGAAAACAGGTTATTTTTCTTCCTTTTTGGCAGGTTACAGGGATGTGAAGAGCAGGAGAGTAATAGGCAGAAAAAATGTACAGAGAAATTTCCTGTTAAACTGCAATAAATTTAGCAGAAGCTAGCAAATATAGATGATGGTTGAAATATTTAATCTGCTCTTTGCAACCATAGTTGCCATGTTTACAGATGTAGTTACAAAGATTACATGGCAGCT
The DNA here is from genome assembly GCA_013398115.1 of Falcunculus frontatus. NCBI lineage: Eukaryota > Metazoa > Chordata > Aves > Passeriformes > Falcunculus > Falcunculus frontatus. Next base: position 526,518 of record VZRV01004236.1, read on the forward strand.
GCAAAAAAAGCCACATAAATATGACTACTTTTCTAAGGACTGTGTTAAGGATGCACTCTCTAAATATTTTTAGATGGCAAGCTAAAAAAGTGAAACAAATCTGAATAAAGGAACATCCAGGTGAGTGTTACTTTAATATCTTCTCTGAAACTGTTGTAATAGTGATGATGTGGTAATATTTTTCCCATTTAAGCAAAATTGTTTGTATACTACTGGAACTGTTAGTCAAGTATATGCTAAACTGTGTGTTAATTAGTATATTCTCTTCTCTAGTGTACCAGCTAATTTGTTTTTTAGCCTTTATTAGCACTTACAAAGGAGCTAGTGAAATGATTCTGTCTCTGAGAGAGACTCCCCCTGCTGTGGTTAATAGTTTGTGCTAAAATTCATCTTCATCCAGAACTCAGGCTTCAGGTTTAAGGCAGTTGTTAAGCTTTCACTTATGCCCACTGGAGAGAAATTCCTACCTGCTAGTAGTTTATTGTGCAAGTTTTCTAATCAAATATACTTCTTTGTTTTTTAAGTTGTGATGAATTACATACTGAAACAGGAGTGTTGGTTAGATTTCTACTGACTATATAGAAAAACTATATCACCAAGCTCTGATTAAAATTTCTGTATTGTACATAGCTAACATGAAGTAAGAAGTAATAACTTAATTTCCAGATGGATAAAGTTACATAAAATTAATTACAGCTGGTGTATTATCCAAATAGATAGATAAAACACCAGCTTCACATTTTTCCATCTGAATCAATTATCTATGATCAATTTTCTGAACTATTACTTCTGTTTCTCTTCTGGAAGGTATGCAAAAAAAATACTAAAATAATTCAAAATCACAACCATGAGTCTTGTATTCCTTCCAGAAACATTTCTGCAGGGCAAGTGTTAATGCAATCTCCAGCTGCATGAGTCCATCCACACCATTATTATTATTATTTCTAATTTTTTTAGTGTCGCATTTAATGAAACAAGACTCCTGAAAAGACCCGTATATATTTTTTTTCCTGCTAGAAACATAATCAGCAGTGAAAAGTTTCTTGCCATGAAGTCTACTCAATAATGTTTTCTGCAGCTTTGATTTGTGGATGGAGAAAGTACACGATAAGCAATACACCCTCAAAATGCTTAAGGTAAAATAAAACATAAACTGTTAACCTGTGTGATAAAGAATTTTCTATTGACCCATGTTACTTGCCCTTCAAAGAACATTACTCAATACAGCAGTCTTTTTATCTAACGCATTAGCAGTCATTTGTTTGTTAAATGAGTTTAGAGATCTACTTAGATATAATTTAAATACCTTTAAAACTCCACTAGATATGTTTATTGCCAAAATTTAAATAGTATTCTCTTAGTTCTTCTCCATTACTTTAAAAAAAGGCGAATGTACACATAACTGGCAATGCCTATTAACCCCCTGCTTCTCCGTCTTCTGAGGCAAAAGTTTGACACAAACATGGTCTATTGACCACTACCATTATACACTAGTAATTCTCCACTGAAATGACCACAAAAAAAAAAGAAATTAGGAGAGGTAAGTAGAAAGAACCATTCTGTGTCGTGCTGAAGTTTGCAGACCCAAAAAGTATCAAGAAATCTCAGGAATTTTTAAGATTTTTAAGATATCTACATAAAAGCTGGAATTTCTGAGGCAAAATACCATAATCAAAAGCGAAATAAAGATTTTATGTCGTACCTAGCCTTAACAAAGAATAGTTTTAGAAGTTTTTATAGTGAAGAGCCGTTCAATACAAATGTTTGAACAAAGTTTTACAACACATCTCACAGCTCGGGATGACAGGATATCCAAAAACTGTTTGCAACTTTGTAGGAACCTAGAGAAATCTTGATTTGTTTGAGAAACAGAAGTAGATTTGTTGGGTTTTAATTAATAAAACCCATCATCACCAATAATAGGAGTCTAGGAAACTGAAATACAAACAAACCCCCAAAACCTAAACAAAATCCGTCTGTCATGTCTACTTGCACTGAACTTGATCTATAAGTCACAAATTATCTAAAATTTATTATTTCAGTCTCTTTCAGATAAGTCTTACAATTCATAACAACCTACATATTCAGGTACCAGGAAAGATGCAAATAAACTGGGTTACTAAAATACCTGAATACACACTGTGTAAAAAGGAAAATAATTGACAGTGTACAATCATGCCAACAAAATATCGTTATTGGAGAATGTCCATCCAAACTGAATTCTGCAGGGAAAAATATTTAATTTTTTCCTTTTTTTCAAACATCTCTTTATTAGTTAAGCTTACTGCATTTCTATGTATTAAAAAAATCCATGTATTCTTTAATCTCATCTCTGATAAGAATCATTTTATGCCTTATATTTTCAGTCAAGACAGGCTGATTTACTGGACATTCAAGAAGTGAATAGCTAGTCCTTTTCTATACTATTAAATATTTCTACGAGGAAAAAGTTTATACATTGTTCAAGTAGATACATGTTTTCCGAAGTAAAGAATTGCTTTAAGGGACTTCTAATTTTTAAAAACCAGCTTTTGTTTTCCAAAATACTGTTTTTCTGTCTAGAATAAAGGTAAAAGCATATTTCTAGTGGTTAATATTTTATTTCTGGAAAGTACTAGGAAATTGTTTGCCATCTGTATTATATTTATTATGAAGTGTAAATTCTGCATGTGTGATGAAACCAAGGACAGTAGAAGAAAGAGAGGAGAATCTTCTAACCAAAAGTCAGATCATCTGTGCAATAGCTCCTGCTAGTGTGTAAAAAAAAAGACAAAATTCCCCTCTGTTCTACCCTATTTGTGTAGCTTGTCATTAAACTACACTTTCAACAGACTTGACCTTCCCCTTGCTTTTATAAGGAATTCCACAGATAAATGTCACCAGAGAAAAATACACTTTTATTCAAAATGTGGCAGATAGCATGCACCTCTATAAATGTCTAGCACATATGACTACCTGAAGAATTTTTAGAATAAATGTCTTGCCATGAAGAGAGTAGTGTTGGCTGAATTAATCACTGTGAAATGCTTCTGCTCCATGTACGCTCTCTCACCTGGACAGTTACAACTGCAGCATGTAGCTCACCCTCTGTGTCTGTGTCAGCTCCAAAATCTCCTCACCACGGCACAAAGCATAAATCAAATATTGAATTGAGCAGACCTTTCGGACTCTATTCTGGTCATTTATAGTTACGCTAGGCTGAATTATACCATGTGCCCTTTATGTGGCCCATGGGATGGTTTCCCTGCCAAGAATTCTACCTCTCAGACCAATAAAATGTACGGCAATACAGCAGCCTGGACTGAAAAGAAGGGTTTCATTATTTTTTTATTTTATTAAACAGTTTATCACAGCATACTGCGGCATTTACTCTTCCACCTAAGGATACACAGTCTACTTGAGTTAAAATGTTTGTCTAGAGACGTTATATATGCTAATATATGCCAATGTGATTTCATATATTTTCCTGGAAATCAGAAGCTCAATGTCAGCAGTCACAACATGAGGGAGAGCATACATATATATTTGAAGGAAAATAGTCGAGATGTATACGCATACTGAAAAATGACTGAAAGCATTACAGACAATTACTCAAACGTAAATGTGAAAAACACATTTCTCAGATACAGACATTTGCAACTCTCTGTAAAATAGGATGAAAATGCTTGACCTAGGAGGAACAAACTAGAAACTAATTGACGTCTTGCCACAAAATTTTAAAGTTAATATTCATACAATATTGTGATGTGCTGAGGTTTTATGTTATTATAAGCCAGATGGGTTGAATTAATTGATAGATAAATAGATAGGATGCATTTGACCTCTCCTGAAGTAATATTAATGCACTATGAACTTAAAATGAGAAATGAAAGGAAGTGAGATTAAAAACAGATCCAAGGGAAGATGTTGAGAAGATTCCTATAAACTTTAAGGAGATTAACTTTACCAAACGCTTATTTAACTGCATTATGGTAAATATGAAATACCGTATCTGCTATGTCAAAAGATAAAACAGCTATTGTTTGGCATTTTTGACAGTAGAAACAATATTAGTACACCCTTAAATTATAACATAGTAGGTTATGGTACTGCTGTAGTCCCCAAAAGTCAACCATTACCTTCAACAGCAGCTAACTGAGTCCTTAATAGATATCTGTCACCTGACAGAAGCTTTAAAAAAGGCCATGTAACAGAAAGAAAATAGATCACTAAACTGTGAGAATTGTGCTGTATTTACCTGGATCTGCTAGCCTTGTATAACTAGAACAACAAAACCCTCACACATTGCTGATTCAGTTATCAGGAGGGTTTGATTCAGTTTCTTGCTGTTTGGAGTGGTTGTCTTTTTATTTCCTAGGAGGATGAATATTATATCCTTGAAACAGGTAGTGTATCCCTAATTAAAGTGCTTAACAGTCTATTTGTCACCTTCTTCTCTCTTTCTCTTCCTCCTTGTGTCTTCTTATAAATTTTACTATTGTAATTTAAGATTTCTGTGCCTAAATAGTAACTTTGGATTGAGTTTGCTTTCAGCATTTTACCGTATCTGGTTGAAATGGAATTAACTTTCTTCATAGCAGCCCACTGGGTGTCCTCTGGGGTGGTGCACTGTTTTGAATCTGTTACTAAAATGGAGTTGATAACACTGCAATATTTTGACTATTACAAAAGCTCAGGCTGGGGGAGGTTGGCAGGGATCTCTGAAAGTCATCTGGTCCAACCCCCTTCTCAAGCAGGACAATCTACAACCAGCTGCTCATGTCCAGAGAGCTTCTGAATATCTCCATGGCTGGAGACTCCACAATGTCCTTGGGCAACCTGTAGCAGTACTCCATCACTCTCAAGTAAAAGGTGGTTTTCAGTTCAGAGGAATCCTCCTGTTTTCCAGTTGGTGGCCACTGTCTCTTGCCTCGTCACTTGGCACCTCTGGAAAGAGCCTGGCCCTGTCTTCTTCGAATTCCATCAGGAATTTCTGTACATTGGTACGGTTCCCCTGAACCTTCTCTGCTCCAGGCTGAACAGTCTCAGACTATGCTCATACCAGAGATGGTCCAGTCCCTCAGTCACCACAGTGACTTCTTGTGGTTTATAATGAGCTGGAAATTAGGTTCCAAGCAGCCACTTCCTTTACCGCCATCCTCTCTGGTGAGAAAGGAACAAAAGGCAGAAATTATTGACTGGGATAAAAATTTCCTAGAAAAACAGCATTGAGATAAGGAACAGAAACGGTAACAGCAACAATACTAGTAACAATAGTGCATAAAAGAGGGTCATTGCTTGTGGAAGTCATACCAACCAGAGACCACAGCTTCCCAAGAAAAAGGGGAAAATGGCGGGCATTGCCGTGTCAGCAATTTTTTCCTCTGAGCCCAATTTCCCTCGAGCCCAAGGCAAAAAAACACAGCAGACAAACCCTTCAAGTTGGACCAGCCATGCTACAACATTGCACCACTTTGTTCACCACTTTGCTCCCCCAGAAAAAGGGAAAATGATCACTTAAATTCCTAAGGAAGTGTCCTTTGTGTGGTGCATTATTTCAGTGAGTTTGTCAGCCTATATTGGCTGGAGCCTTTGGTGCTCTAGTGTCACATCTAGAGTGGTAATGAATATTAATTTTTATTACTGTAATTAGTACTTTCTTTGGAGGAAACAACTTCAAAATGAATGTTTTACCTTGCAAAGAGTTAAATTAATCATGCTTCCTGTCTTTCCTCTTTGAATTAGAGTAAAATTAGTCAAGTGGGACCCTTCAGAAAGGGACACTAAAGGGCCTCTAATGTTTATTGCTCCCATTGAAATGAACTGAATTAAAGCATCCTAATGTTTATTGCTCCCTTTGAAATGGATACAATTAACAGAGACAGCACACCTGATGCTATTATCATGCCTGGTTCACCTAGCTCAGACAACACATTACCTAATGCTAAACTGACTCACTTTGAAGAGAGGGACACATTTTTTACTGAAATTAATCCAAAAATTCTTTTACTTGCCTTTCATATATCCAGACAAATAATTTAACTGTATTCCATACATATGCATGCATTTCAGCTTCAAAATCTAACACACAGTTTGTTGTATTATTGTTCCTAATGAGAATGAATTAAAACCCAACAGAGACCTGACCCAGAACCTTTCACTTCCCCTTAACTGTCAGTTTGACTTTCTGTAACACTGTGATCAACTGAATCCTAAGTGGGAGTTGACACTGCCTCAAGTTTCTGCAAATGCAGGTAAAATGGAATGTGAACTACCTGAAATTCAAAGCTGATGTAACCTGGTTCTGCACCATTACACATAATTGGTATCGTCAGCTTTGTATAGCTGCAATTTCATTTCTTTAATAGCATGGACTTTGATAAGAATCGTGTTGTGGACCTTATTTTTTTGTCATTTTGGGTGAGGGTTTTTTCTCCTCTCCCTTTCTGGTATCACAGCTAACTTCCTGCCCAATGCAAAGTTCATTTCTGAAAGAAATCCTGTCATTGGTCTTTAATAGCAGGTAAATGGGCTGTGAAATCTCACATTTTCAAGACTGATTTTGTTACAAGAAGAAGTGTTCCTTATATCTTTTCTCTGGACAGAAAAGATCTCTTCCTTTAAAATACCTTAATACTCAGCATACGAGAGGAATTGTATCACAAATCATATCTAACAATGAGATTTTCTTTATTTTCTTCTGATACCAACAGCATTTTGAAAGAACTGCTGCCTCAGGTAGCATTTGCTATTCCTCTGTGAATCAATAAAACTTTCTGCCATAGAATAGAGGATGTGCCTGCTGTGAACTTACAAATATTAGATGAAAGGATTCACACACAACACATCATCTATAAGCTGGTATTTTAACCCACTGTCATCGGCTGCATGATTTCTCTCATTTTTTGACGTATTTTCTCCATATTTGCCATTCTGGTCTGGACTTTTCATTATGCATCTTCCATGTGTATGATGCATGTGTGTGTGAGCAGTGTATAAACTCATACCCACACGAACACACACACACGTGTATATGCACACGCCTACACAGATGTGCATGTAATGCCCCTATAAGCATATTTATAAAGAGAAACTCAAAGAAAGAAAATGAAAAAGACTGTGAATGAGGAAAGTATTTTCCCTAATTTTAAAGGCATACAGACTGTGGCCATTTATAACCATGTGATACTGCATGCAGAGAACTTCAGAAGCATTTTAATGAATCATAAAATGATTTTCCAAAATAAACGATCTACAGACTTTGCAGAACTTCAGTGTGATTCCTCTAGGAAATGTTAAAACAGCAGTTTAGGGAAAAAGCACAGAAATATTTGCACAGCCAATTAATATCTACAAATTCAATTGTTAGTCTTAGGAAACAGATTGCTTATATTTTTTTCTGAAACTTGGCAAGGTAACATCATTCTGTCTCTTCAGTGCTACTTTTTACTGATGTAATATCAAGGCAGTCTATTCACATTAGAGTAATTTCTAAACATAAGTATATGCATGTCAGAACCTTTCCAAAACACATTTCACTCAGACTATAACTTCATTTTTTTTTTCTTTTATGCAATATCTCTGTACCAAATGTGCCTGAAAGACTTCAGAGAAAACAAGACAATATTTGAAAACAAAGCAACAACTGTAGAAATTTAAAAAATCAAAATAATATTTATCAAGTGCCCCCCTCCCCACCCCCTGTGTCTGCCTGCACCACAACCAGAAGGTCACTATTTCAGGGATATAATAAAAATGCTCTTTAAAGATAGAATCTCTTTTAAAGGTTATTTGACTATTAAATATCACCAGTGCATCTCCCAAACCTACTACAAAAAGTCAGTGATGCTGGGCAAGGCCGAAAGGCAAGGTTTTTGCTTTTCCCTACCCTGCTCACCCTTCTGTTCATACAGAGCACGTCCCTAACTACTTTCCTGTCCCCATACTCTAAAAGGCCTGCAGTGCTTTACTGGGAATGCAGTTTTCCTCAAGTTCTCAAGTGGGCATTTAGTCCAGTTCAAAGCCAGACTGTTGGTGTCCAGGCTCAAGAGTGAAGCCACTCAGCCGGTTACGGTGTCACTGTCAGTGGTTATGCTTTAGGGGACATGGAAATGCTATGCTAACAACAGTCACAGAGGATAAGCTCAGAATGATAAAATAAATTCAGGATCTTTTGCCCTGGCTTTCTAATTTTGAATCTTTAAGGTACATTCAGGCCCTCTGGTCTTGAGGCTGTGCTCTGCAGCCTTGAGGTGAGAAAGATTTTTATGGGGTTCTGACCTAAGAAGTTGTCTGCAGAGGAAAGTTTTATATCAAATGATAAAAAAAATGCAAAGCAGTGAAAATTGCCAACTCGTCTTTGAATCATAAGTAATTTTTTTTCCACACTATTTGTAAGTAAATTTCAAGCAACTGTCTATAGTTTTTCTCATCAGAAACCGTTTCTTGCAAAGGCCTGACACGTGGATAGAAACTATTTAGCAAAATAATTAAAGGACAAATATTCATCATCTTGCAGAGAAAAATAACCTTAGTTCTATTCCAGCTTCAAACACATCCATCATTTTTGAAGCACTAATTGACATATATATCATATTTTATTTCACATAACTGTTTACTAAAAATAGCATTAGATATGTATTTATTAGTGGCATCCTTATTAAGCACTGATATTACAAATATCATTAGAGCATCACAAAATTTTGAAGACTTGCCATTCTTTAATAAAATTGATTTCATGGGAGAAGATTATTCACCTGATACATTTTGGAAATGTTAGAACTTATCCAGGTTACACAGCAGAGATGAGAAAGCACTTCTAGGACTGCTCAGGACTCATGAATTCGCTGTCATTCACTTTCATTAGGTGTAGGATGAAGAAAACTTGGAAAATTGTCAATATTTATACATTTATATTTAGATATTCTGGCATTTCCTGCATAAGAGTGAGATCAATTCAAGAGAGAAATGAAGACACTGACATTTTTCTTTTGGAAAGTTTTCTGCTGAAATTAATTAAGATTTCATAAACTTGCAAACTTAATTCGATATTTTCATTCAAGAAGTTTTAGAGCGGGCAAATATAAAGACTGTTTTTACTTCAGTTATTTAACATCTATCACTAGGAGTACGATGTCCTAAGAAAGAACTGTCTTCTTTACTGGCATCTTTTTTTTCAGCAAATATTCTTACAGTTCTTCAGATGTAGTAAGTTTCTAGTTATGATTCCCCCTGTAGGCCTTTAAATATTCTTCCTTAAATATTCGCAAGTACAATTGTCTTCTGGAAACCCTGTTCATAATGTTTACCCAAACTAATTTTAGGAGTCTAATTTAACAGGTGATTCAGAGTCAAGATTAACTCAAGTGTTCTGAATCCTCTCTAGACTCAGCTCTTTCTTGTCAATGATTACAGGTTTATAAGGCTATATAAAATAAGCACATCTAGTGAACAGACAGCCATCTGTGCAGAACATATACATACTCCCCAATACGACGACTATACTGTTACAAGTGCCACAGAGATATCAACTCAAACACTGGACAATGATATTCCAGTATTACAGCCCAAATGACGTGGCTGTAGCATGAGCAAGCAATAGATATGTGCCTGTGGACAGTCATTAGGGGTCACTGACTTTTGTTATCAACAGTACTCACTGCTATTTTTTCATAATTAATTCTTAAAAATTTTAAGTGAATATATTAGAAAGCACCTAGAAAGCTAAAGGTTTCTGAGGACCAAAAATCTAGTGAGGAAATACAATGGGATTTTTTCCCATTTGACAGCATTTTAGAATTTTAAACTGATGCCAAAATCTTCTAATTAGCAGGTTTTAACTTGGATCAATACATAGAAAAGAATTAAATGTAGTGAGAATAGGAGTTAGGATTTAACACAGAAATAAATATGTAATTTCAGTTAACTAGAACAGGGAGTTTAGGAAATGCAATCTGATAGCAAAGGAGGTACAAAGAACGGCACATAGGAGAAGATGGCAGGAGAATTTAAAACTGGTCTATAAAGTTGACAGAGGATGATGAGCTGTATCAATACAACAGAGGCCTTCTGGAAGCAAGAAGGTGGGAAGTGGGGCTAAAAGACAAGCAGAGGCATAGAGAGTTGAGGGGCTGACTGCCTTCCAAACCAAGACACAAGCAAACACAGAGATAACAGAAATAACCTGAAATATCTAGACTCTTAGGATATCCTCTTCTGACTATAAAGAAAGGCTGGTAAACACCTGAGGTGTCTGACAAAATTAAGTCTCTGACATCAAGAAGACAATATTTTGGACAGAAAATCAGTTAGGTGACACAAAACTGAAGGAGGCATATGGAAAGATTTGTGCAACCAGAACAGGAGAAATATGTGAAAAGACAGTACAGACTTGTAGAGAATAATGCATAAAGGAGGGAAGAACTAGCAACGTGAAAGCTGTTTGTGGTATACTTGTCTAAGACGTCTGTGTTTTCCCACCTTTAAACTGGGAACAAGTCATGTTTGTGAATAATTTAGAGAGCTGGAAATTTAACTGAGGATCTGGTCACTAAGGAAAACATGGAATGGCACATTGTATAGAATGTTTGTGCTGCTATAATAAACAAAGGATTCCAGAGAGGGATTAAGAAACATAGGTATGAATGGAGAAGTAGAGCGAAAAGTGGAAGAGTGGGAGGTGAAGAAAGGGTAATTAACAGGGAAGGATGCAGGTAGTGAGGTGAAGATATAGAAAACATTAGTTATGTGGGAATTATTACAGGAGTGGAAAGATCCAATGATATAATTATTTTTCAAATTGATTTAAAATTCAAGATAATTTAAAGTTTAAGATAATTTAAAATTCAAAAACTAAAAATATAAATTGAAGATTAAGTTCAGATATAGATCTACAGTGCTGAAAGAGACAAAGAGAAAGAAGGGTGATATGTCTGATAAACAGAGGGGAAGGTTAGCGGGAAAGAGAAATTAAAAATGTAAAAGTATATGTGGGGGTTTTGAATTCATGAAGGAAAGGGAGGCAAATAGAAACCAATCACTTTAATAAGGATGAAGTTGTATGTCTAATCCAAATGAGCCATGAGTCCATTTGCTTAATGGAAAAATGTGTCCACAAAGTCTTCATTGAAGCAGGTCATGAATAATCAATGTATTATGTACATGTTTCCATTAGTAAAGACTGATGATCTGCAGTGTGCTGGTGGTGTGGATCACGGATGTCTTGACCAAGTAATTATTGCCAGAAAAGTCACAGTTATGTGAGTGATATAAACATAAATGTATGTAATGAAATACACCAGTAAAACAGAAATCACAGTGCTTTATTCCTTCCCTGGTTTGGTGCTAAGTGTAAGAATCACCAAAAACAGACAGCAAAGGACTTTCAGAGAAATATTCAGTCGTGTTTATTTGAAGCCCTGTGCTTTCTCTGCTTTGATCCCCAGAATCAGATGGATTGCAAGAATAACAGGGAAACACTGGAGGAGTGATTTTATTAATCTAGTCCTCTCCTCAGAGGATCAGAACAACCATCGGATTAGGAGGATTAATTTAGTCAGTGCAGAGAAAGTCACAATCTCTGTTTTGAAAAAAACATCTACAGAGCATAGTGTCAGATAGCTTATGCAGTAAAAAAAATGGGACTGCTGATTTTACCATGTATTCTACTGTGCTACAAAGTTCCATATTTTTCACACCAACTAAGATTCACTCTACAGAATTCAGAGCACTTTATGGCCTATGACAATTGCATTTGTTCTCTATTGGTGCCTGAGATGGCCACCTAAAAAACAGAGACTAGACAGAAATAAGGGAATAAAGGTAGGTATTTATTTGAAGGGCATTCAAAGGTACACTGTGGGCAGGCCAAAGGTGATACCCAAGATGAACCCTGAGTCATGAGTTCTTCACATTTTTATAAGTTTGTTTCATTTACATATCAGGGTTAATTCTCCAATTAAAGCTTCAGTTAACGATGTAATTTCCCCAAGTTTACCCCTCTTCCCAAGATGTTGATTTACACATTTTGGGCCTAGGACAATCTGGGTATCCTTGGAGAGCAAGCTTGGAGAGGCTTGTTCTGTCTAACTATCATAAGAGAACAGCAACTAACAGGCTATGAGAAACTTCAGAGTTACACACTAGGCAGTACAGGATTTGAAAAATATAAAAGTTAAAATCTAAAGAATCACTATCCCTTAGGAATTTTATAATTGTATGGAAATTGAGGGGACATATAAATAGATCTAATAAATGACAAGGCTTTTTTACATAAGTTGTGTACTTGTAACCATGGTTTTCCTGCAAGAAAATTCATGGGAGGTTTTTTTAATCTTCTTGGGCAAGCAATCTTATATTGGGCTAGTCCTGCAGAACTCACAGCTCATCCTAAGGCCCAGATCAGAAATCAGCGTGTGATCTCACTCTAAGGACATACATGGGTGCAGGCAATCAGTGTCATTCTGGGAATATCTGTTCAGCTGCATTCTCTTCCTACAGATAGAGCATCATCAGAGTAAACCATTTGTAGCAAAGAATTTGCAACCAAATTGTGATAACAGATGATCTACTGCTCCTGCCTCCGGTCTGCCACCAAATTCCAGCTGATCCAAAATATTTAGGAAATCTCCAGTACAGACGGGCTCCTGTAGCAACTGGATGTCTTCATAAATGCTCTACACTTGTTTAATCCTTCATGAACGTTCCTCAGTTCAACTCGAGCAGTAACATTTTATTGGCACGACAAGATCTGCCAAAGCATAAATGAAAGAGACAACATCCTCAGGGGGTCTGCACAAGATAAAAAGGACCTATACTCAGTGTTTCTACTCCTTTCTGTAAGTCCAAGTGGGGCAGTATTTATTTAGTCCAGTTTAGTGATAATAATTTGAAAATTACTTCTTCAGGAAGATGTAGCATCACATTCTTCTAAATGATGCCAAATACAATTTAATGATTCTTTCTGTGAGTTTATCTCAGCAACTTTATTTTTCTCTTTTAAAACAAAAATATACAAAGATCTTAATTATATTAAGCTTTTTACTTATGCAAGCAAGGACCATTAATGCATAAATACATGTTATTTATCTTGTTTTTTCCTAGTAGGTTAGGGCAATGTAGCTACAAGAATTTTTACTAACCAAAGAACTTGGGCCGCGTATTCCAAAAAGTGAAGTAAAGGCTTTTTCCAACTCTGTGAATCTCAGACTATCAAAAAAGTCATGCTTAACTATTATGAGATGTGAAAATATACCTCAGTCTTTTTGCTTGCCATTTTTGTTTCAATCTTTTGTGACAGAGTATTCACACACTTTGCCACAACTAAAAAATGTAAACTAAGAAGAGAAGTAGGAAAGGTTAGTTGTAATAAAAAAATTGTAGTAGTTCGTACTATTATAAATGTCCTCCCTGTGGCTGATAAAATTATTCAGCTGAAAGATCAAATGTATATATGAATGTGGAAAATTTTTTCTAAATGGAAAAATTGAATCATTTTAGGTGTCTCCATCTTTCTTATAAGTCACTCTTTTGAGTCTGCTGGTCATTCTCAGTCTCTGGATCTTTTTCTAATGAATCAATGTCTTCTGGGAACTAGTGAGGTTTCAATAACTCCAGCAGATTCAGAACAAGCTATTCCACCTGTCTCATGGATTATAACTTTGTTAAAGTCAGAATCTGTGTTCGCGTTTTTCACCTCTGGTTCGTGTCTGGCAGTCTGCCCTCTCTTCCAGCTCTTTCCCACTCAGGTTCATTTAGTTCATTACTCTTGCCTAAGGTGGAAGAACTTGCACCTGCCTTCAGTGGAGTGAAACCTGTCTGTCACAGTCACTTCGAGTTTGAAATCTGTTCCCCAATCTGCTTACAGCCAGACGGAGCCTGGTGCTGTGCATAGATGTCATTAGCAAGCTCTTCATTCCATTTTCCAGGCTGTTAGTGGAAATACTGTGTTGTTAAGGACCTACTGGACCTAAACAGATATATTTGCTACATCCTTCTGTTTTAAGAGTGAGTCCTTGATAATCATGCTCTTAATGCCGATTTCTATTCAGTTTTCTTTCTCTTTTATCTGATCCATGTTTTAACAGTCAGCTTGTAAATTGCCTTGTACAGCAGTGCCAAAGTCTTACCAAACTCTCACTATATATATTTACTGCTCTTCCTCTATCTTCATGGCCTGTTACCTGCTTCTGCAAGGAAAGTACAGAGGCTTGACATAATTTAATCTTGAAAACTTGATTTTGAATGTTGCTTGCTGTGCTTTCATCTAGGCATTTTCCCGCCTCCCTGGTTTCTGAAGAGTTAAAATTAAGCTGCCTAGGTTTCTAATATCCTGGCCTTTCCTTAACTCCATCTTTAAGGTAAGATCGTATTTTGAATTTTCTTTTCTTTTCTTCCAGAACCTCACTCTTTGCCCAGGCACTCTGAGAGTGAATTTCACTGACACGAAAAAATTTTAAAATTTTGTTACTTTTTCAGTTGCACCCAACATCATCACTTGTTTTCAGAGATATTTATGAGTGTGTGCAATTCCCCACTTGCTTTTTTTTCCCCCTCTCTTTTGAGTCCACAGTATATTTATTCCCTGCAGATCAAGTTCTGTCTATAGCACAGCAAACAAGGATTATGGCCACTCCTCTCTACATTAGGGTTGACCTCAGTTCCACTGGACAGGAAGAGAAGCAAAGCTCAAATGCATACTTTAAAAATTACTCATATACAGTCTCGAGAGAAATACTTTAATGCTCCAGAATTTTTTTAAAAAATCATAATTGCTATAACATTTAAAACCGTGCTTTATTAATGGCACTGGCAAAACTTCTGTCAAGACTATGAAAACTTTCTCATTCTGATATGCTCTTACTTTATTGGGTTGCTAAAAGTCAGCTGTTCAAGATTTAATTCAGACAGATCTTCAAGCTTTATAATTTGGGGGTTCTCTTTCATTTTGCCCAAACCAATCACGGTAGCCCTAATTCCATCATAGGGAAGTATAATTTATTTAGCCATGTAAAAAAAAATTTAGCAATTTTTTCTTCCAATAGCACAATCAATCTTGAAATTTAGACAGCTGTGTTTTTGTGATATGGATATATTTTTTGCCATTTATCTGAAAATGTCTTCTGTTTACGAATTGGTATCTCAGCATTTTCATATGCTCAGTAGATATTTATTTAGTTTTTTGGGTTTTCCATTGATTTTTTTCAAATATTTCCTCTTCAGTGGAACATGCACAGAACCCTGATTTTTTTCAAATATTTCCTCCTCAGTGGAACATGCATAGAACCCTGAATCCCTGTAGGTGACTGGTCATGTCCTATTGCATGTCCTACAAGTGCTCATCTGACTTGATAATTCTTTACAATTGCAGAGATATTAGGAAAGTCCTTTCTTATTCTAGACTTCAAATAGGAAGTAATTTTTATCCTGCATTTTTGTTCAAAATTTGAGTAGGTACAAGGTCCTGAAACAATTTTTGTTTAGCAATTCATTTTAACTGCTATACCTTTTCTACACATATGTGCCTAAAAAGTGGTTCCTTACCCTCTCTTCTGTTTCATCATACCTAGAGAATTTTGCAAATATTGCTTTTGGATAACATTGCATTTTTAACTCACCTACCATCTTCTTTAGAGCAAGAACTACAACTAATAGAACTGCTATTTTCATTGTGTCTCTTCAAAGACCACAAAAGAAGTCAAAGAGGATGAGTTTCGATGCAAAAAACCATAGCCCAGGTTAGATTGCAACCAGGTGTCTTACTCCTGAGGGGCTAGCTTGGAAAAAAGTAATGAAGCCAATATTTTAATCTTATAGAGAAAGGCATATAGAAATGAGATAGTAAAAGTATTTATTGCATCTATTTAAAAAAATTAAAATTTCACTTATCAGTGGTAGGCCTTACTCCCATGAAAAAAAAGCCTCACTTTTGGAGAGGTCAGGGAAGGAACCAGTATCAAATAGCTTTAATGGTGAGACCCTTGTTTTTTCGAATGTGCCACAGATTTTAGGGGTTTTTTTCATATTTCTAATAACGCCATCATATTTATTATTAAAATTTTGAAGGTATGGTAAGGTTATGCAATGCTTTGAAGGAGCATTAATAGTTGGGAATTCTTTGCCAGCGTTTTAGAATGCTTTAGACCCAACTATCACATTTCATGCAGCCAAATGTGTAAGTGATAAAATGTAGTCGGGACCCAAATGAATAAATGAATAATTGCTTTTGCAGAATAAAAATAGTTTCTGACTCTGCAGACATCGGCTTTGATAAATACAGCTGCCACCTAGGATGAAGCTGATATTGCCTTTCAATGTGTGGCCTTATTAAATAGAGATCTTGCTACAGGTCCTGCTATAGCATGTGGGACATATTTGATTAGTTACCAGAATCACTCAGGGTGCGTTGGTTTCCTTTTCTTTAGGGGTGTGGGCTGGGAGCTATTTTTTTCACAACAACCTACTGATTTCAAATTGCTATTTGACATACATTGTTCATTAACATTTCATATCTTCATTGATAAGAGAGATAAATACCTCCCTCAGCTAGTAATTGCCTATAGAGTTTAAATGCCTTCAGATCAAAGAATCCAATACACTGAGCAGATTAGAAGCTCTTTTAAAGATTTGGGATTAGTAGGGCTCCATAAATGATCTGAACCTTAGGTTAGTTCTACAAAGGGGCTTCATGCTAGTCTTTGCAATGTAGGCCTCCAGGTTTCTGGCACAGAAGGCGGCATTCAGACTCGGCATTAGATGCTTTTTTTACTCTAGGGATGCCTGAAGAAGGTTTGGTGCTTTACGCTAGAAATCATAAGAACCAAAACAGTGAGGACCTGGTCAAAAATTCCTGATAGCTGGCAAATGCAAAGGGCTTTAAATGAGTGCCTGGTTCACCACCCAAGGCAAAGGAGAACTTCCTTGATGACTCTGTTGGTCCTAGCCCAAAACTTTCCACAGCGGACTTCCTTCTTCACTTCTTTTTACTGTTGGGGAAGTAGGGTGTGACTGCTCCTTTTGCACAATTGACAACTGAATAGCACCCACAAATACCCTGAACATGAGAGGCCTGAGTTTGATGTCTCACTCTGCCTATGAATTTTCAAATATGCTTCCCCCATCTTCCCGAAAATTGTTCTAGTTGCCAGGCCATTGGACTCAAACAGCTTATGAAGGCACTGCATTCTGTGTACTATGTGACCTGGTAAAGACCAGGAAGCACTGCAGAAATAAAGGTCACAGGAATGGTCAGTGCACATCTCTCAGGACTGGGACAGTTGGATGATAGCTGAGGTCTGACTACCTACCAGAATAGGTGATACTACCAGTAAATTTGGCAAACACCGTAAATATTTGGTTGTTGTGGGAGAAGGTTGCAAGGACATCAGCTACCAGAGTAGTTCTCTTGTCAACAAAAGGGAATGTTATCTCTTGTTTAGCAAAGAGATAGCCAGCTAGTCTGCTGTGCTCTTTCTATGCCTGTTTTACTCTTTTTTCACTCTCTGCAATACCTTACTGTTTCATTAAGCCAGTTGATTCATCATTTGAGAGTGGAGAAGTACAGCTCACTGAGCACCCAGACAGTTTAATTTAATTTTCTCAGGTTTTTAGATGGGGGCTCAATTTGATGTGACCCCTAGAAATTGAACCCAGCCCTTGCTGTTGCTAATCAAATCCTGGCAGTCTGTTACATCTGCTAGAAGAATTTCAAAATGTAGTAGCATTAGTTTGTTAGAAAAGTTTATTTTGTTAGAGCTGACATGATAATGAACCTTCTCTTTATCCATTTCAGCAGCTAGAAAATTTGATCTTGGATATAAACAACTCTGTAATGAAGAACCAAAAAATTACTCTACTTCTTTATTTACTTATAGCAAAATAGTTTCAGTACAATAAGGAAAAAATTTGAAACATCTGACTTTCAGACTTCAAGGGTTTGTCTGCGCTTTCTAATTTGTTTGTTTTGTTTTGTTCATGTAGTACTATTTTGCACTTGAAAAATTAGATTTGCTTTTTTTCTCTTATCCAGGTAAGCTTATCAATTTCTGTGTGGAAGAGAACACAGTTCTTTATCTTCAGTTCAACCATTTGGATAGAAAGGTGATGAATTATCCCTTATGATTTTGTCTCAGTATTCTGCTGCATTCATCAGGGTAATTTTGACTCCAACAAATGCAAGGTACGGATTGCATAAGAAAGTAAGGTTTAGATCTCTAGCAGGACAGAACTTGTCCTGAAAATGAAAACAAGTTGACACCCAATTAAAGAGCTGTATGCCTCAAACAGGGATAAAATTTACTTTCAAATGCATATGTTTAACCTAAGGAATCGATATTTCACAAAGTCACAGGCATTATTTATCATGTGGATGAGAGTTTATCACATGATATTTTTGAAATATTTGTTATAGATTTTAATGATGTTTAGCTTTGTGAACAGAGTCAATGTAACATCCATTAATCTTCAAGTAGAAGTCTGGGAAAGTAAAAATCTTGCCCTGACTTTCCAAACGGTTTTCTGTTCTTTCACCTTTTTTCAACTGGCAAAATGTACTTCAAGGATTTCATTTTTCTCTGAACTGTGAATCTGCTGCCCAAGGCAAGAACCAACAAATGTGTGGTCAAATCCAGTCTAGCAAGTCTTATTTTCTTTGATAATGGCAACTTTGATCTCCGCAAGAAACCTATTCGGGGAAATGTTCCATGCAATTCTCACTGGTGCTTAAATTGATTAAGCCAAAAACAGAAAATTCTTTGCATTGTCGAGATGCTCAAGGTGAGACAGCAGTGTACACTTGCAGCCCAGAAGGCCAAACATACCCTGGGCTGCATCAAGAGAAGTGTGGCCAGCAGGTCGAAGGGAGATGATTTCCCCCCCTCTATTCTATTCTCATGAGACCTCAGCCGGAATGTTGCATCCAGGTGTGGAGTCCTCAGCACAAGAAGGACACAGATCTGTTGGAGTGAGTCCAGAGGAGGGCCACAAAGGTGATCAGAGGGCTGGATCACCTCTCCTATGAACACAGGCTGAAAGTTGGGCTTGTTCAATCTGGAGAAAAGAAGGCTGCAGGGACACCTGATAGCAGCCTTCCAGTACCTAAAGGGGGCCTACAGGGAAGCTGGAGAGGCACTTTTAATGCGGGATTTTTCACAAGAGCCTGTAGTGATAGGACAAAGGGGATTCAACACTAAACTGAAAAAGAGTAGGTTTAGATTAGATTTTAGGAAGAAATTCTTCACTACTAGGGTGGTGAGACACTGGAACAGGGTGCCCAACAACGTGGATGCCCCATCTCTGGAAATGTTCAAGGCCAGATTTTATGGCTCCCCAAGCATCATGTTCGTGGTCAAGTGGAAGATGTCCCTGTCCATGGCAGAGGGATTGGGACTAGATGATCTTTAAGGTCCCTTCTAACCCAAACCATTCTATAATTCTATGGTTCTAAGATTTTATGATTGATTTTCAATTTCCAGTCCTGAGAATTACAAATCAGTCTTTGTTCAAAGGTGACTAGATACAGCATAAGTTCTATGGAGAAAATATACACCCACAATTTACAACAGGCTTTACTTGAACTCAAACCAGCAGCTCTTTGAATGGAAGAGTCATATTGCTACTTTATGGACAGTATATCCTATTAATACATTTTTTCCTCTCAAAACAATTTCTGATATAGTACTAACTTAAAATTAAACACAAAAAATACAAATATCTTCATCTACTAAAGAAATATGGTTACGTCAATAAATTGATTGGAGCATAGTGCTAATAACACCAAGGCTGTAGGCTCAATCCCTGTATGGACCGTTTACTTAGGAATTGGACTCAATGATCCTCGTGGGTCCCTTCTAACTCAGAACATTCTGTGAAATTACCATGTTCTAGAAAAAACTTTGGTTTATTAACAATTTAGCAATGAAAATAGAGAATATGTTACCCTCCAAGCATGTTTGGAAGGGATTCTTTCCTAAGACTACTAGACTTTATTTATAACATTAGTGAGAGACTTTTATAACATTGACCCCTGCCTTTAGACTGCAGGAGAGCCTTAATGGGCTCCAAATGGAGCTATGCATAGAGCCAGAAGGTAAAATTGAAAGAGCAAAGAAGGATGCGGTACACAAACTTCCAGTGTCCAGTATCTGTAGCAGCTGTTTCACTCTGAATCTGATTTTGCCATGGAGAAATTTGAGTGCTGGATGTTTTGGCCCGCTATTTCAATGGAGGATTTTTAAAATCATGTATCAATTTAAACACTGGGGGTTTTAAATCATAAAAAAAGGAAAAATATTTACTCAGGGTGAAAAGAATTTAGTTTGTTAAAACAGGGTTTGGTGGACTGTTTTAAAAGATATCAATGAAGGGGGGAAAATCTGAAAACATTCCCTTTTACCATTCCTACAATTTTATCTTTTTTTGACAGCCAAAGTCCATCCTTATGACATCCATTAGCATTTAAGGCATTTTGCAGACCATTCACAATTATGCATCTGACCCCTGTGGTAAAGCAAAAAAAGAATTTTAGTTTCTGAATGAAAAAACATTCATGAATAACTGTGTTTCCATTGTTTCTAATATCAAACAGAAAAAAACCCCAGTAAATTGGTTTTGGATTAGAAACAAATATTCAGTTAAATACAGAGAAAAAAATTAGTAGTAAGTAATATGTTTATCTAAAATAGATCATTTTAATCTTTTAGCTTCCATTTTTTTTAATGTAGCAAAAGATAAAGTAAATGAATTGCATTTGTTAACTGAAATATTAAAGCAGTTTCAGAAACTCTTAAATTAGTTTTCAGAAAGGTCTTTTAAAAGCTGTAAGTGAAACAATTTTGCTACTGACAAGAAATTTTTAAATATTTTGATTCCAAAGAAGGAAAACAAAAAAGAATATTTACAACAGCTCTCCAGAATGAAAATCTAATTTGTTGTTGTTGTTATCTAAAAATGATCACACGTTATGTCTTCTAAAGACTTGTGCTTTACTACATTCTAATGGAATTCTTGTAATGATTTTGTTCAGCAGCATAGAAACGGTGGTTTTCATCTAAGATTTATCAAATGAGGTGAGACGCACATGACCTGCTGTGGATTGACCTCTGAGTTTGCTTAATATATTATGGTTTTCTACCAATTTACACACTCCAACTGCACTGCAAACTGCATCTCTTGAATAACTTTCTGATAAAGAAGAGGAACTAAATGTAGGTCTAGACTGTACATGCAGCTTCATGTTGAGCCAACTGTAGCTACAGGACGGTTCCCTCAACTAATGGGTGATGCTGCCACTCTCCTCGTCTGTCTGAGATTTCAAAAACCTCCACAGAGTCACAGTGTGATCAGACTGCTGAGGTGAGCCAGGCTGATGGTCTAAGTACACTTTAGGTGGATTACTGGGGTTATGTGACCACTTTAGATTCAATTGCCTTTGCAAGATCTCTGGTATGACTTATGAGACTTAGGCTAATATCTGAGTTTCCCACAGTGGAACTGAGGGGCACATTCAAAAAATCAGGTGCCGGTCCACTGGGAGGTGGCCTGCACTGGAACTGGTCACAAACAAACACACACACACATGCACACATAACTGTGACTGCCATTTTCCAACCAAAACTGATAGCTTGTCATGTACTTCTCTCCCGCACTGCTCTCCTGCTGGTGTCTGTGTTTGATTTTCTGCCAGCAAGGTAGAAGCTGAGAGACATTCACATTGGCAGGCCCCAATGCTCCCTGTAGTCTGGTGGTATTATCTTCAGCCTCCTCTGCCTTTCTCACTTCCAGTTCAATGGTTAGCAACCTAATTTATAGCATATCTCGTCTGAGAACAAACCATTTCACTTTATACATTGTTTGGGGTCGTGGGAGAAGCCTCACACCAAACCTCATCAAGGGAGATGGTAACTTTCTTTCTCCAGTGATAGGAGAGCTCAGTGTCTAAGGTCCCAGCTGAACCTGCCCCAGGTCTTTGCCTTAGCTGGGTGTTGTGACAGTCATGCAACAAATTTTCAATTTCTACTGAGAATTCCAAGTATTTTTTTAGAATGAGTACAGCAAAAGATGTTTCTGCTGCAGGAAGTTGCATGTCTCTTCCTTACTACCACAGTTTTAAAACCTCATGTCTTCTCTGTACATAAATTCTGACAAGAGGGTATCTGTTACAATTTTGTGCTTCAGTCAGAAAATCAGTCTATAATATTACCTAAACCACTCCATGTTAATCACGTGTAGAATGTTACACATTTATTCATTCACTTTTTGTATTGTATTTTTTTTGTGAACACCTGGAAAATATATTAAAGCCATTCTATGACAGCACAGTGAGATATATAGTTTGTGCAGCCTCATTTTTCAATCAATGAGAATTAAGACTAGAACTCTCAACCTGTTTAAAATGCATAGAAATTGTTAATACCTTGTTTCTAGGCTGATGCTGCACTTTAATGTCCATGCAGCATATATTCAACAAAGTGTTTTAGTTCTCAGATCAAATTATCTGGATGAGATTGGAGCTCAATTGCCCTTGTGTCATAAGACAAACACAGGACTATTTTTCACAGCTCTCTAAAAAAGACTCTATGTGAATAAAAAATCAGCTACACAAAGACAATGAGCTACAGAATTTATCAGAAATTTTAAAATCTGAAAATTAATTACTTCTTAGACCTTATAATGTTGAGAAAGGGCTATTAATGCCGTAAAGGAATGCAAAAATAATTTAACTTGCACTGGTAGAATGAATTTTTATGTTCAGAATTCCTTTGTTTCTCTATGAAAATACGGTACACCATTTTCAGCTAATAGAGTAGCCCAGTGTTTCAGCGAGGGGATGCATATACTAAAACGGCACCCATAGATTATCAGTAATTTTATATTAATACTTTTGCATTTCCAAATCTATCTTGATGCTTACAGTTTTTAAGCATCTTTATTTGCTGGAATGATCTAGAACAGTGTTTCCAGTTTTGTTTTAAATTTGGTTTTTATATAAATTTGTCTCTGAAATAGCATCATGATATTGGACTGGTTCTTGTACTACAATACATATTCCAAAATTTGTGGACATAAATGCTAGTAAAATTTCATTTAAATAAATATTGCTTGTTTATGGCACAGAGTAGACTCTGTTTCTTTCACTGACTTTGAAAACAGAAAATATTCAGTTAGTATCTGAAAACAGTAACAAAAGATGTATTAATTTTGAAGTCGAAATCATCTTAAACAAAAAGCTCAAGTCAAATTGTCAGTTAATCTAAATTTTCAAAGCTCCACTGACTGCAAGAATCTCACCAGACCTCTACTAGCTGACTTCTTCAGAAAACACACATTTTTTTAAATGGACATAATACAGAGATTCTGCATGGGGCAATATTTAGGTGCTTAACTTTCCTCCCAGTTTTCAGAATGACATTAATGTGATTCAAGCTTATATCAAACTGAGCTATCAAATGGCTTCTTGTATTGACTCGTTAAGGGCTAAATCTGGTGGGACGTGGCACTGTTTCAAACCATTCTTGCCTAACTATTATCTGGTTGGTACACTGACATTGGTTGGCCTTGACATTTTCACCAAGCTTCAATGAAAAGGCTTTCAGAGCACGGTTTGAATCTCTAAAATTATTTCTTAGAAGACAATCCAAATTAACTATTTTGTCTTTCACGCAATCTGAAGCCTTTGCGTGAAGTAATTTTCTTCATATAAAAGAAACATAGGAAGAAACAGCAAACTCCATTTGAGTTGCCAGTAATGACACAATATGCTTTCTGGTCCTTCAGGGGACTGATAGGACTACTTCAGAAGAACAGGAAATTTGTGAGACTAACCAACCATCTTCTCAGTATCCATATTATTTCTGATAGAAGACAAAAGTAGATCCTCAGGAAAGAATATTCAAACATTACAAGGATTATGGTGAATGTCCTCCAGAATTTTCTTCCAGCCTCCAGAAAATTCACTACTGACGAATTTCTCCGGCTAGGGAGAAAATAGTCTTCATCTCATGGGAACACAATGTTGTGACCTGTCTCTGAGGCAGGGTAAGTAATGTTCCTGGTAATAAATCCCTTGGGGTGAATTGGAGTGAAATGACACTGAATGGCTGGTGTGTATATATGAGGCAGATTTATTTTAAAACTACTTAATTGCAACAGAAAGGAGATACATGGCCATTTTGGTTCTTTTCTATAAAACTGCAAAAGAATAATACAGAAAATTCATAAGAAAAATAATGAAAGAGAAGGAACAAAGAGTAGATGGTGGAGAGGAAAGATATCACCACCCATGGATCAGGCAACAAGACTTGATCATTGCAATTTTGACATCTGTGGTTGGAGTAATTGTCACAGTCTTGATCCATTGGGGGTGGGGACCAAAACAGATGCTCCTCAGGTTATGTAAATTCCAATTAGCATGGAAACACCTAGATCGCCCCTGCCCCAGAGACTGAATTCTTCATATCTGATGCAACACAATGAGGCATGCACAGTTTTCTGACGGAGAGTTACCAATAAGAGTGAGAGGGTGCTTTGGGGTCCTTGGTGATCCGTAGCTCCCTCTAGGGATACGACCGCTGATTGTCCCTGCTTCTTGCAGTAGCACAGCTGTGTCTTATGATGGCACGGGGGGAGTTGGCATCAAAAAAAATGTAAGATCTGTTTCTTACTGGCCATTCTCCTCAGCTGGTTTCAAAGACATCATGTTTCCAAATGTGGTGGATAAAATCAACCACAAAGCAACCTAGATAGACAGTGGTTATGTTGCTACACAAAATTTTATTTTCTGAGAACCTTGGTTTTGAGAATATAAAAGCTTTTTGCATCCACACATCCTATAGCAAGAAATTTTAAAGTTGAACTACATTGTGGGTGAAGGCTAAGGTATCACATATTGTTTGTTTAGTAGGTCACCCTACTTTGTCTGCAAAGTCACATCACTGCAAGCAACTCTATTACGACATTCTTCTAGTTCTGTGGGCTGAGTAGTCCTCATCTATTTGATCCTTTGTCGCAAGGAAACCACTCTGTCAATTTAGTTTCTTTGGTCACCTTCCACTGATCCCTTTCCATTTCTTCCATATTACTCAGCTATGGGGCATCAGAACCGTTCAGTGCGTAGGATATGGAAAACCTCCAAGTTTATGCAATTAGTGATATTTTATGCTTTGCTCCTTGCTCCTTTCCCAGTAGTTCCTAACAATTTTCTTTTTCTCACTATTGCTGAACATTAAGCTAACATTTTTCTAGAACAGTCTAGTTCTGAAGTTCGTGAGGTATGCAGAATTTATGATTGTTTATTCCCATGTTGATCAACTTAAACCTGTCTACATTGAATTTTATTCACTGTTTCCTGTTTACCTTCTATTACTTCTATGCTTATACCAGTGATGTTTCTTTATGGAGTTGAGTTAATTGCCTCAGCTGTTCAAGGTAGAAATGCAGCTGCTGAGGGTAATGATAGCCTAAAATGAAGCCTGCTATAAAATAAAGTTGACATCTCATAAACATGTCTGATTTTATTAAATAAAAATAGACAATATATGACATATCTGACCTGTTGATTATTTTATTGCTTCTCTAGCCTCCTGCTTCTATTTCTTTTCAATATCCAGAAATGCCACAAGTAAAAAATAAAGATATAAAAATGATGTTTTATGTTTCAAATGAATGTGAGACTGGGAAATAGGTGTTCCTCATCACGCTACCAGTCATGGACATTTATTCTACAGTTTCATAGATTTACTAAGAAGTTACATCTCGGTTAATTTTCCTGTGTGTGACATCTCATTTCTCTGGCTCAGAGCTTATGTGTAGAGATTATCAAATGTCAAATGCAAATGTAAAATGGATCCACGCTGTACAAAATAGTCTTTTACAGATATTGAGCTGACTATTCCCTTTAAATGTTAATGAAATTGTTGTAATTACTGAAATACCAAACCAGCCTAAGAGCTGGAGATCACAGCTGTAGCCCGTTGCTCATAAATTACTGGCACAGGCACTGTCTTGGCAGAAAGAGTTGTACACGAACTTGTACATCATGCCTCCTTTTTAAGTAAGGTGTGGAGACAGAGTCCAAAGAGCACAGCCAGAAAACTGAGGGACCTTTTTGTTCTACTAAAGAAGTATAAATCTTGCCCCCAACCACGCTGCCCATCTTCCTGTCTGTATGTCTCCCTCTCTCCTTTTTTTTTTCACAAAGACATAGAATTCAGGTTACATCCTAAAAACTATTGAACATATAGTAAAAGAAAGCAAGCCTCTCTAAAACTTTTTTTTAATAAGATCCACTTATTACATTCTAATCTAATTTTTTTAGTTACTCTTTCTTCTTTAACAGGAAAACTAACTGTGTGCAAAAGTAGACAGGCAGGATGGGAGTAAAGTGACTTGAATAATGGAGAAAAGGGTGGCACTGCTGCATTTTTTTCTGTGATATTTTTTCAGCCAGTAAGCCTGTAGCGCAGATGCAGTGAAAAAGAAAACAGAGTGCTTGAATGGGGCAAGTAACCACAAGACAAAAAATGTCTAAGGGCTATGCAAGCATAACTAGGCAGTAAAGAACCAGTGATATCTATACTAAAGAAGGCTGTTGACACCTTGATTCTTTGATCTGTGAACTGTGTGACAGGCTTGCAAACGGATAGTTTATTATCTGGGAGGTGAATAGCAAAGTCCTACAGCGTTTCACAGGGTTAATACGTATAAAACAGCCATTTAGATGTGCACCAGGAACAGAGCGTGGGAGGAGTTTGCTTCAGCATGCAAGGAACTTGTACGGGTGCCTGTGCCTATACGAACATCTACGCGTATGTGCTTGTGTGGAGCACTGCGCGGTACCCAGCCGGTCGCATCCTCTGCAACTGGGGCGATCCACATCAAAGCTGACCGTGGAATTGTCAAATCCTTTTAATTCACCTTCCGATGACACTGAAGGTGGCCTGAGCCCGATCAGGACCTTATTCTTATTTTCACGGAGGATCGCTATCGTTACACTCCATTTAAATTCAGGAATAAGCATCTCATGACGCCATGCTCCACTGCATCGGAACTGTATGAGCAAGGCAATTCTTGCACAGAGAGGGAGAGACGGAGAGAGGGAGAGACTTCCCAGGCTGAGAAGAAAAAGAGACATTATCTGGTTTTTCTGTCCATGGGTTGATTTTTTTTTTAAAGAAATCTGCAGCTCAAAGGTATTTGAGTAATATTTCTGTAAGCCTTGTCTCAACAGCAATAAATTTATCTGTACCAACAGCAGAGCCAGATAATTCTGCTGTTGTTCTTACAGGGATCTGTTGTTCCATGGATCACATAGGAAATTCCAAAGAGCAACAATCTTTGTGTTACCTGACATTATATGAGCTTAGTCATTCGAGGCAAACAACTCATCTTTGAAAGGAGCTTGCATCTCACCTAAGCTTGTTTAAGTGGGCAGTCTTTCCTCAGGTGTAGACACTTGATTTTTTTCTTTCAGTTGTTTTTGAAAGTATGTTTGGCATGCAATCTACTATTGAAGTATGGTTACTTTTTCTGTTGTGTTTTGGTTTTTGTTTTTTTTTTAAGAGGTCTCTTTTAGTTGCAGACAAGTAAATGTAAAATTTCAAGGTAGTAATTATTGATTTTTGGATAGCAAAGTCCTTTGAAAGCATATTGGTATGTAATGAATATAGACAGGCTACCTGGGTTTTTCATCGTCTTTACCTCATATCCATGTAACTGCGGAACAGTCAAAAGACAGTCGTGGTAATATCCGGAAATAAAAGTGACAAGGATGTTGCTCAGATAAATGAAAATTAGCATTATAAAGCAGTAGGAATTTGGTATTTTCAGTTTATATTATTTCTGTAGTGAAAAATAAAGAGTTACTTGATGTGAACAGTTACAACTGGGTACAAATACGTTTTGTAAGGAAAAATACATTTGCAATGGAAGTCGGGGAAAAAAGGTCTTATACCTTGGGTGTATGAAAAGAAAACTATGAAATACTCAAACTTACATTATCGAAACTTGTTTCGTGATTAAAAACTTAAATGAGAAAAAAAGTAGAACAACAACTTCACTTGCCTGGTATGGTAATTGGGTAATAAGATATATTCTACTGCAAATCAATTTCCTCATTCCAGTTTAGAAGTACAATATAGCTCTGGCAAAGTAACATCTTTACGGTCCTATGGATTGACATCACAAAGCCGTAGTCTTCTTTTGAAATCTATGGAACTGTGATAAATCTTCATGCCTCTGTATTCTAAAAGGAAAAAGGATTAAAGAAAGATTTTCAAGAGTGGCATATTACCTCCTCTACACTATTTGGAGATGAAAGGATTGCATTATGGTAGACTAGCAGTTATCAGTTTTTCATGGGATTAATAATTAAATAGAATTTTTAGCAACGGGGAAATATTGTTAAAGTATAAAGATTTAAACAATGAAAAAATTTTTGAACCACTAGAGGTTAAAGATGGAGTTATAGCCTACGAGTACAGAATGTATAGAAAATCTCCCCTTAGGATATGTGGTTTTTTAATTGTATCCTTTATTAACAGACAAAACCATAGAAAAATTACCATCCTAATAGACCTATCCTTGTTTCTTGATGAATAATATCAAATGAGTTATAAAGGACAGTGACTGTTATGTACAGATGCATATTGAGATTTATCTGTGTGAGTTTCCATTCTCCAAGAAGGGGGTCTATGATTATTACTGCTTTTCTTATAGCTGCAGGAGTCTTTATTTGTAATCTCACCTAGGAAATTGTGTAAAAGTGTTCTTTGCCAGTAACAGAAGAAAGTAAGACCCAGCTAGGTACAGAGGGTTCTTGATGCAAAAAGTAAATGTGCTTTGGGTTGCAAGGACTGGTGGAAGAAAATCTGTGTTTTTTCTTTGACAAAATGGCCAGGGTAAGTCAGGTGTTCTCATTTGCTTGTTCTCTTGTTTTTCAAGTTGCCTGGGAAATAGTTTGTAATGCAGGCTTTTGGAATCATTCTACAAGGTGACAGAAACTACATGACTTTTTTGGATGTGAATGTTGATCCTGATTGTGTCATCTGGCAATGAGTTGTCCCTCTCATTTGATTTCCAAGATGCAGTTCAGCAATGCATGAGGTCTTCATGTGTTCTTGAACGTCTAGGCTGAACACAATTTTCTTTCTCGAGATTTATTGGCGGTAAAAATTCACAATGAGGAGATAGGTTGATCATCACTATAAATATTTTAAATCTAGCCTTTCCTCATATTCTATTCTTGTTTAGCTTTGTAAAAGGCTGTGTTTAATATGTTCTCAGCAGCCAAAATTTTACTAAATGCTTTAATTAAACTACTGAGACAGGAGATTTTTATTTTGTTTTGTTTTTCTTTGATTCATTTTGTTGGGGTTTTTTTTTTCAGAATTCATAATTTAACCTGATTCTTCTAATTTGGCACAAAGAGTGGATGCCTGGATCTATCACCTTCCCTTATTTATTGGTGTATGTAAGGCGAAAATTTCAGGCAGAGACAATGAGTCGTTCACGGTAACCTCAAATCTTTTTCCATACCAGAATACAGTGGCTCCATTTCCATGGGATAGCTTACACCTTCAGTATTAGGCTAAAGTTAATTCAAGTATGACAGGGCCACATGTAAAACTACAAAAAAGTCGTATGACAAATTCCTTTTATGAAGTCATTGAAAGTTAATATGAATTTTTATGAGGTTCTCTTGCTCCCCTAGAAAAATAAACTAACAAATATGAAGCAGAATTTAATTACTACATGTAAATATGTATGGAGGTTTAATGATTGCAATGCATTGATTATACTATGTTTAATTTAGCAGTCTATTATTAATATCCTTTATAAAAAAACTTGAAATTTAATGTACATGGCATTAAGAACACGGTTGTCAAAGATTCAACTTGCTGCTTCTTTCAGATCCAGTCTTGCAAATAGAGGGTCATGTAACAAATCATCCTCTCACATAAGGCTGTGCTTCACTGTTTTTTTCCTTCCTAAACTGGTGACATCAGCCTCAGAAAAAGAGATTTACAGGGAGTTCAAAGGATTCCAAACAGGCATGAACAAAATGTCTGAAGAGACTTCAAGGTTTCTGTCAGGCCATGGAAATGAACAGATATTCCTTGATCTAAAATTAAAGCCCAAACCATGCTTATACACTTTGTATAAATGCTCTGGGTTTTTTTAATGCTTGTGAACTATCCACACATAGGAGAAGACTGAGGTTTTTACCCAGATAGTCAATTTGTTCCAGTCCACATCTTTATTTCAGCTGAAGAAACCTATTATTAGCTCAAGCAGCAACTTTCCCAGTTGAAAACACATGTAGCATTTCATTAATCTAGATTTATGTCAGGTAGGTCATGAACTTTTATTGTATTCCTGTGGTAAATAACATAAACAAGCAGAAAAGCTGTTGACCACTTGTAGTGAACTGGCTCCCCTATTTCAGTTTGAAGACAGTTTCAATGAAGCAAAAAGAAAAAGCTTGCATAGAGCTGTAGAAGCCACAACAAATTGATTTTTTCCACTGCTTTTGCTACCTCATGGAATTTCTACAACTTGAGAGCCAAACACAGCTCCAACTGAGATTTTTTCCTCCCATTTTAAGGAGAAATTATACACTTAAAACAAAATATCTTGCACGTATCCAAATTCTAAACAATTAACTGAGTAAACACTTTGCTTAAGAGATAAAATAAATATTTTCCTGCTTCTGTTTGTTGTTCATTTGTTTGCTGTAGGATTTTGCTATCTTCTAGCTCACTGAGTGGGCAGTTTATGTAGAGTTTTCTTGAACAGACTGCACTTCTCAAAGGATTATCGGTTTCATACCTGAAAGTATTACACAAAAGCCTATAATTAAGGGCATGATTTGTGGAGCTAGGCTAGCAAAAAGCTTTTAAATCCCTGGCATCTTCAAGCTTGTGTGTCATATTTCCTTCAGTAGTGTGGGCAATATCTCCAATCTAACTTTTCTTCTTACATATTTTGAACATCTATGCTGTAGTCACACTCGCACTATTATTATGGCTTTAATTTGAGTTAAACAATCACTAGAAATATGCAACTCCAACTGTCAGTTCATCCCCTCCTGAAATATTGGAGACAAAGGATGAAACACCATCTGCAAGCCTTTTTTCCTCCAGTGACTGTAAGGTGAAAATGATTAGCACAGATGATTAGCTTAGACCAGCTGTCTTACTTCCAGTCGGATAAACTTAGATAAGGTGATGAATTAGTTTATTTCTTTGCTGAGCTGAGTCTTGAAGGTGATATGGCTATGTAGAAAACCTCTGATTTCCACTAGACTGATGGGGATAGTCTTGCTTTCATTACCAGCATGTGTCCCCAGCGGCTCACTACCTCCAGCAGAGCCAAGACCTGGGTCCACGGATCCCACACAAAAAAAAACAAAAAAAAAAAAAAAAAAACCCCACAAACATTTTTCGTCATCTGGATCAGTTCCTTCCTCTGGTCGCACACTTACTTGTGCTTTTTACAAAGAAAAAGGAATGAATAACCTTAGGAAGGCAAGGGGTATTGCATCTGTATACAACTGCATAGGCATACACTAGAGCAAATAGACTGTAAAACCATGGTCTCAAAAACATTTTGTGTTCCTTTAAGTGCTGCAGCAGTGAATATGGTGTTTGTTGCGAATCCCAGTCAATGAGTTTGACTGTCCTCCATGGACTACTGAGGAAGCTTTAGGGCCCCAAGTCAGGACTGCAAATTCCAAGTCCAGAGAAGGCACACAGCTTTCATTCCCTGCAGTACATAGCAACACAATTTAACGCACCTTTTCTGAACCTAAGCCCTGCAGCAATCACACCTTTCCTCCTGAGTTGTTGCTGATGCAGTATTGGATCCAGCCTCTGCACACTTCTGATATCCTTCATGAACAAGGATGTCAAGTCATCACTACTTCTAGTTTTACATTGTTTAAATGAAGATCTAGACGCTGATTTCCTCTTGGCAGCAAAATCCTTTGGAAGAGCCTTCTGAGCCCCAAAGCAGCTCCTCTAAGTGCTCCCACATCTGCGTCTGAACATTCCCCACCATCCTCCCAGTTCTCAATGTCAGGTCTTTGGACTGCAGGTTGATTTTGAAGGGGGGATAGTCAGGCACACAGGAAGAAAATGCCCCCTGAGTGCAGGAAGACATCAAGGTTGCACAAAGAAATAAATTTTTCTCATCGTATATCACCAACCCCAAGCATACATAAACATGAGCCAAAAACTGAACAAAAATTTGATAGAACAGGGGATTCTGTTGTAGGTTTTTTTCTTTTTTCCCCCCCACCTCTCCCCTCTGGGGTAATGTTTCTGGAGTAGTAGGGGATACCTTTTATTTTCTTTCTCTGGAGAGAAGTTCCAAAAAAACGAAAATTCTGGAACTTTGCCGGTGTGAGATTTCATTTCATGCATTACATTTGAAATAAATCTACTTATTTTTATTATGAAAAACTTACTTTGCCATAGTAAGTCAGGTATGACAGTCACCTCCAGCCCCAACAATTACTTTTCACTACTTACAAAAGCTATTTTAAAAAGTAACTTGTAATTAGATTAGTGAAGCGGTTTAACAGACTAAGCATATATTGAATAAGTGAGCGGGAATGTTTAATCTGGAATGATTTACAGGGAGACCCACATTTAATTTTTTCTTCCAATGCAATATTCCAAAGTCCTAATCTTTGTACTTGCATATGTCAAAATAACAGAAGTTAGTCTTTAAAATTAATAGAAAGGCACAAAAACCCAGATTCCTCCTCTGCATATTCTTACATATGCTTGCAGGCATCTTATAGGTCTGCATGTTGATGTATGTGTTATGCGTACATGTGGCAATGAATATAAATGTTCCTGTTGGTGGATGTTTACAAGGAATGTGACTCATATACATGAATTGTTGATTATATGTAGGTTATCATCCATTTGTATGAGCTGCAATGCATGAATCAAAGCACTTTAATCTACAAAGGTATTCCACACAACATGGATTCGTTGCCATAGCATTTATCATGCAAAGTCTAGCCCCAGTTCATTGCTGAATTGAATAATACATCTCCAAGTAGCTATAAACAGAGCACAAATTCTGTAATATATTCTGTCAGAGAATCCATGTCAATATAGCAGCCATTCTCACCCCACCAACCATGGATTTTTTTTTAATGCAAGCAATGGTGTCTAGGATGCAGAGAGTAGTATCTTTTCTGCCTCTCATGTATATGCATTTTTGAATTTTTGGCCCCTTTTCTCCTTTTAGCTTAATTTATAGCTTAATTGAAATGGCTTTTTCTATTGCTTCCTCATATTCATAGTAGCCAAATAATGAGCATAATTTTCCTCATTCTCACACATACCATGTGTTCTCTTTGAGCCAGAATCTGCACTATAATTTTATGGGACCGTAAAACGTCAAAGGACAGTCAGCTCTACTCTGACACTTCTGGAGTCAAGAAGACCTGACAAGTGGGATCACAGCCTTGATTTTGGAAAGTCTAGTTTCAAGATGTCATTCTGCTTTGGATTTCTTGTATGGACTTTGGCATGGCCATAGAGTATCTAAGCTCTGTGTATGGTATTCATCTTCTGTAATGATGGCCAGAGATGGACTATGCAACACCGCTGGTGACAATAGAGTTAAAATCTGTCCTTCCCTCGAATTTATGCATAAAAAGGCATAGAAGAAAATGAAGTACAATGCAGAAAGAGTTCGGATGGCACAAACATAATATCTAGGTTTTAATGGTGCATTCTTTCATGCACATTTTACAAGAAAACTGCAAATTCTATGAGTCACAGAATCACATAACCAAAGAATCACAGAATATGCCAAGTTGGAAGGCACCCACAAGGATCGTTGAGTCCAACTCCCGGCCCTGTACAACATCATCTCCAGGAATCACACCATGTCCCACTCTCAGCTGTAGAGAGTGGTAAGGTCTCTCCTGAGCCTCCTTTTCTCTAGGCTAAACAACCCCAGCTCCCTCAGCCACTCCTCACAGGACTTGTGCTTGAGACCCTTCACCAGCTCCATTGCTCTTCTCTGGGCATGCTCCAATACCTCAATGTCCTTCTCGTAATGAGGGACCCAGAAGTGGACACAGGACTCAAGATGCAGCCTGACCAGGGCCAAGCACAGGACGACAATCACTGCCCTGGCTCTGCTGCCCACACTATTCTAGACCCAGGCCAGGATGTCATTGGCCTTCTTGACCACCTGGGCATACACTGGCTCATGTTCAGCCAGATGTCGACCAGCACCTCCAGGTTCTTTTCTGCCAGGCAGCTTTGCAACCACTCTTCCCCCAGTCTGTAGTGCTGCGGGGGGTTGTTGTGACCAAAGTGACCCAGCACTTCACCTAATTGAAGTCCATACTGTTGGCCTCATCACATCAAACCAAGTCGCTTCAGACCCCTCTGCAGAACTTTTCCGCCCTCCAGCAGATTGACACTGCCATCTAACTTGGTGGTGTCGGCAAACTTACTAACTTGTACTGATCAAGGCAGAAACATGTGGTCTCTGAAGCAAGAGGTTGTTCTTGGGCTTGCAGGAATGCTTATGTCTTTCACCTCCTGAGTTCTGCCACTCTGCCATGCCAGGCATCTGAGCAATTTCTCAGACAGCTCTAATTTTTTGCAATTTTGTCTGTCATTACCCAGAGAAATGCAGCAAAAGACCTGCACTGGTGTTTTGTATTATGTTATGACACAGATGACACACTTTCCTTTTAAATTGGGAGTTTAACTTCATGGTTGTTTCTCTAAATGAGACAAGTAACTTGCTGGAAGATGTGGTTGGGAAGAAGAAGAAAGCACAAAAAATACATGTTAATAGGATTGCAAAGAATACTCCTTGGATATACTAAAGGTTGATTACACAAGCTAAAGGGCTGTATTATCTAGCAGCATAACACGTGCTTTGTCAGAGGTTTAGAACACTGGTTTTGCTTGACTGGCATAGAATAAGGTTTATGAGAGGGGATTAGCATCTTCTGATTATAGCAGATGAGATAGCAACAGACATCAGTTTAGGACATTAATTCTGACTGGCAGAGTGGCTGAGCAATACTTGGAGCTTTGCACTAAACTAGGTTGTCTTCCCAGATGTAACCTTGTGTAACCTCAGTTAATGTATTCCAAAGAAAATGTAAGAAATTTTCCTTTCTTCTGTAACATAAATGTTGTGGGCAAGCACAAAGCAATGTTTTTAAAGTGGACAACAGGTAGGATAGACACAGATTTAGATTTTATAATCTATTAGCTCAGTACGTTCTCCTATAAGTTATAGGGTATCATGAGGAAAGTTGTGCTCAATCTGCTGTCAGTACCAGTAAATTTATGTGGAAGAAGAAGAAGTCAAATTCCCATGTGATGCAGAACACATCACTTAGGAGTGTTGAAAGACATGAATTTTGCCTACTCTCTACCATGTAGCATTTGAAGGGGGAATGTGGACAAAAAGAACAACTTGGAGCCTGATTTCTAGGTTGTGGAAGTATATAGTAAATCAACAGAGGTGCTGGAAGTCAGGAAAGGAATCAGAATAATGGAGCAGCAATACTATTTACTTCTTATTTAATTTCTATTTTACGGATTCATCTGTATAAAAAGATTATTCTAACTACACATAATTTCATCAACATTTCCTCAAGTTCTGTATAAATTCTCCTCTTAAAATGTGTCTGTATAATTAGCTAAGAATTTTGTTTGGCTTCTTTGAAGAGACACAACCGTTTGTCAAAACTTAATGCTGCATTGTTTTTATTTATTCTATCAATTGTCTATAAATCACAGTATATTGATTTATATGAAAGCCAGCTAACAGTGATAGAGTCCAATAATCTTAAATTTTAAAAAGGAGCAGAGTATGAAAGAAAGATTGTTAATTACATCAGATTATGTCATGGGGCCAAGAAGTTCGGTTCGGGTTCAGACATCCCTGAAGAGAAGACATGAAAATGTTAGGAAACTGAGAAAAATATGACAGAAATAAGATCTAAAATGATGCTGATGACACAGCTTTCTATAAAAGTTCTCTATTTCACAATGTAGACTAATTTGTATTCCTTTCTGGAGGTTCATTATAAAATTGTGTCATTCCTTCTTCCAATACCATCTTGTCATTTAAAGAGCTTTCCAGTAGTCCAAAGAGAACACCTTAATTCAATGCAAATGTGTTGACAGGAAAAGAGCAGCAGATCTGAAATATTTGGTTCCCGTCATTTGCATTTCAGCCATGCATTGTCTAAAACATTGTAAGCATTTGTTTGGTAACATTTGTGTGGGATAAATAGAAACAACAGAATTAAAGTTATTCTTTAAATAAACTCTCTTGTTGAATTGTTTAAAAACAAGTGGATGAAAAAAATGTTGTGGTATGTGTTTAAAATAAGATATTTTTATAAAAGTCAGTTTATCAAAGCTTTGGAAAAAATGAGAGGAAAAAATTCTGCATTAACTCTAAACTCAGAAAAAATTCTTGGCTATTACTTCTGCCTCTCCTTTCAAATCAGAAGGAATTAGAAATAAAGTCCTGTTCTTAAATACAAAGCCAGAATTGAGAGCATCCAAGAACTGGTTAATTAGGCTTACTAGGAAAGAATGTGAACTGTACTGATATGAATGCCGGTTTTATTTTATCTTTTGCATATTTGCTGAATTTTGTAACAAGGCAAAATAAAAAAAAAAAAGACAATTTTCTCTAATAAATCTTCATTTTAACTAGCTGCATAAAACAGGTAAGAAGATAATTATATTTTAACAAATGTATGACAAATGTATTGCTGATTATGAGTAGCCTCTGAATTTTCCTTCCAAAACCTCTTAAAGGTTTGGAATAAAATGGCTTTTTTGTACTACCATAGATGAACCCAAAACTCATTTTGCTAGCCCATAAAAAAACAGTATGTAGCATTGGTAAGATTACCAAAGTTTTTTTAATTTATGAGATTAAAAAACTACCCAGATTTATGCAAGCTTAGTGTCCCACAAACCATCTTCCTCTTATATAATCGGCTTTAAACTCACATTAAACACATTTGCTTTTGTCTTTTAAACATATCTGTATTCTTCTTATATTTTTGTCTTTGATTGTGAGTGCTCATCATATTATATCCATACAAACAAGCGTATTCTGGTCTAGAGTCTTTGCTAAATTGAGTTAAATTAAGTAATTGCTTAACTTAAAAGATTCAAAAGCACTAAAATTCACATGTTGTAAGATATGATTTCCTTTTTTGCACTTTACAGTGAAAAATTTCTGAATTATCCTTGTCACATATATATTGAGGTTGGGGGTGCAGATTGTACTTGTGTGATTTGCCTCCCAGTCTGAGATCATAACCATCAATGCTTCTATGTGGATGTATCAATGAGGAAATGAGTAATTAAAGTTTTAGCCAGATGAGGGGCTAATGGTGCAAGGCTCAGTAGACAAGTGACAATCATGCAAAGCAATCAACATGCCCAGCAATACTTTGTATCCATAGGAGATATAGACAAACAAGTCAGAATGTATCTGCAGCAGGAATTAATAATTTACGTTTCATATATCTACCCTGAAATTAGGTAGATTTCCACCAAAATAAATTGATAGGGTATCACATCAGATGCCCACCAGTGTGGGTCATTGGAGACTTTCTTCAGATGAGTGTAGGATCTAGTTTAAGGTAAAGAAAGAACTGAAGAGCTATCAATCAGAGCAGTTTTATTTCTTTATCTCAAGGACCATATCAAAGTTTAAATCAATAAGTATTTGAATATCTGGTTTTTTTAATGTCTGCTAAAATCTTAAGGCACTGTTTCTCATTGAGATCCTGAGCTATGTGTCCCTTGAAAAAGAAGGGAGGACTTGAGTTGCAATAGTATCATACTTCCATTAATGACATAGAAGTATAATTATTTCTCTTGGAAGGCAAGGGTTAAGAATGAGGGATGTAAAAAAGCATGCCAGGGTAAGTAAACGTAGGGAAAAACGGATTTTGAATTTTGGTCATATATCAGCAAAAAGGGTTTTTAAGATATTTCTGCGTAATATTTGCAATCACTTTGTATTTACTGTGTATTTCTAAAAAGTCAAAATTACATGGTAAAAGGATAAGATTTGCATTTTCTTTTATTATCAGCACATTTTTATAATAGAATTTTGTATTTAGACAGTAGTAATGTATAGATTTTTTTTTAATTTAAAAGAAAAACTTGAACTAGACCCTGGAGGATATTGTCTTCTTTTTCTCCTTTTCCTTTTTCCATAGGAAATATAAAAACCTAGACTCAAAATACATAAGAAAAAATGTTACAGCAGACGTTTAGCACAACCACTCTGAAGACCATCTTCCTGACATAAATATTTCATATGCACATCATCTGCTATTTCTACAGACTATACATAATGACTAAAATCAATTGCAATGATTCAAACCAACACCTGCATTTCTCCCATCTCATACTCTGTAAAGAAATATATTCTGATGTTTTGATTTACAAATCCATAGTACCTGATTCTAATTATTCCAACAAAGTTACTAAAATGTAAAACTAAAAGTATGTTATAGAACTTTTCACCATACACGCAAAACTGTTTTATTGACTTTATTAAACTATGACTTAAGTCAAGAGTTTTATTCTTAAAATGTATTGTATACCCAAAAAAACCACCTCAAATATCCTAAATAATTCTTCAGTGACTGATCTTCTATTGAGCCTGTATTCTTGGTCTAAAATGAGTGAAAAAAGTTCATTTAGAATTTCGCCTCTATTTTGGAAGCCCTGCAATCCTTCCAAAAGTAGGTGGCCCCAGTCACCATTAAGATCCCTTTACTGTCAGTGATTCTGAGGTAGCACCTCTAGTGTCTCTTTCTTCTGTACATTTTAGTTTACTATATGGTTTTTAGTTCATTGTGGTTTTTTCTCCTTCACTCTCATTCACTTTCCTCTTTTTTTCCCCTCTATCTGGCTGCCTGCCAGACTACTTATTCCTTCCATCTCTTTCTCTCTTTTGATTTAGCCCGTTTAAGAAAAGCAGTTTATTTAATTTATTAAATTCCTGGTGCTGGTTTCTTCTAAGACAGAATATTCTCTTTGCATCTATTTAGAGGCATAAAATTAATGAAAACTAGTTGCTTAATATGCCGAAATCTGTTCTGCCATGTTAAATGGGGAAGTAACACTCTCCCAATCTACAACAGACACAGACTTTTGAAAGCTATTCAACAAACAGCTCCTTCTCAGAACTTGTCTGTTGGAGACAGCTACATCTCCTCAATCATAGAATCACAGAATGACTTGGGTTGGACTGGTCCTTGAAGACTATCATGTTCCAACCCCTCTGACATGAGCAGGGACACCTTCCACTAGACCACCTTGCTGAAAGCCTCATCGAACCTGGCCTTGAACTTCTACAAGTTTGGGAAATCCACAACTTCTCTGGGCAACCTGTTCCAGGGCCTCACCACCCTCAGAGTAAAGAATTTCTTTCTAATATCTAATCTAAACCTAGTCTCTCAGTTTAAAGCTACCCCCTCTATCCTACCACTACATGCCCTTCAAAAAAGTCCCTCTCCAACTTTCTCGTAAGCCCTCTTTGGGTTAGTAAGGTTGTAATAAGGATAATATGTCAGTAGAGGCTTTATAAGATCAGCCAAGTAGCTGTAGAAACTTCCTCTCGATTGAATTATTTATTTTGTGCTCTGGTTTCCAAAAAACTTCACCAGTCAATTTAAGTTCTGTCCTAACACTAAGATAATGGAATGTAGGGAATGTGTTACATCGAAGTTTGTATATAGTTGGCCTGTTCAGATGGAAGAAACCTCCCAGCAAAATAAGGAATCAAAGATATTTACTAAGACATCTATTGTCAGTCTAAAATTTGTGTTAATACTGACTTTGTAATTCTAAATCTGTATTTAGATACTAGTTCTCATCTGAGCTCATCTGCAATGTTTTATATCCTGGTCTTGCATAGCTTTATATTTATTGCTATGACAGTGAAGAAACCTGAGCCATTATCCAGGAGACAATTAGTATAAACAGCAGCAACTAATCCATCATTTCTAACCTAACCCTCAGCAACTACTGGCACCAGTTAAATTACCTGTGGAACCGATATTTGAATCACAGTCAGGGTAACAGATAAGGATCAGTTTATTTAAAAGAAATGGGAGAGAGAAATACAAAACATTCTCAATCGGCTCTGTGGAGTACGTGTGCTTTCAGTCATATAAGGGACTGAAAGCAACACTGCCACAGAAATCTGTTATCTACACATCCAAACGTGGAAGAAACCTAAGCAGCTCTTATCCTTATTGTAACACTTGGACATCTGTTGTATGTTTTTCTACAATGAGAGTGGTTAATTTGTTCACTTCTCTTCAATGTGCTCAAAATAAATTCACTTTTTTGGGCTCTTTGAAGGAGTACAACCGTCTTTACTTGGTTGCTATTTCTCCCTGACAAAGACATGTCGAGAATCTGAGGAGAACTTGTTACAGTCATTAGAGATCTTTGGTATCATACAGCCAAGAACCAAGCCTGGTATTTTCTGATGTATCTTGCTTCTTTTCATTTATCTTTATAATCAGTGGATTCCAACATTATAGAAGACGAGTAAATATTAGCTTCTCCAACAAATGCCAGACCAAGAAACATGCAGAAGTGGCCTTCCCAGTTCAAACCCAACATTGGAAAGAGAGCTTAGAAGATGTGAGCTCTTTTCTGATGAGGATTTGTCACACTTCCATCAAATATTCTCGCCTGAATTACTTTGTGAGTGGAGCAATGAGTCTGCATTTCCACACGGAGGAAATTATGTAATCATTTTGTTGATAATGTTCTTCTTGCACACTTGGGAATATTTCATCTTCCTTTAGACATTAGACCAGAAATGTGCATTTCCATTTATCCTTATGGTCCCTGGACTTTTGAGAATGTTGGAAAGAAATTCAGAAAATACTATCAGAGCAGTATGATTTTCATATTTTAAATGCTTAGACTTGATTAAGATATTGTTAGGAAAAGCAGTCCTCCAGGTGAATTTTGCTCGCCTATTGCTTCAGAATAATGGTCATGTGTCTTCCACAATAAAAAAAAAAAGTGCTTTGAAGCCATTTATACTACTCATTTTTTGGAAAAAACAAACACCAAGAAAACCTGCAGTGACAGGAAGTTGTCAAGTCTTTGAGATATGAGAAACCCTGCACGACCCATCAAGTCTGCAACCAGCACCCCCAGCAGTTTCTGACCATGGTAATCAGTCGTAGTGAATCTGCATTATATATGGTTGTCATTTCATTGAGTCACTTTCTGAAGCAAGCTGTGATCCCTTTTCCCTGGTGCGATGAAATTTCTAGAAAGGATTCTTACAGTTTTTCACCATTCAGAAAACCTCTTTTTCCTGAAGAAATCATTTCTATATCAACTGTGCTGGCCCACCTCTTTTGCTGTGATAGTGGCTGTTATATGAACCCGAAAATGAATAGAAAACTTTCATTTTCTCAAAAATATTCTGCTATTACCATTAATGTCCTCTATATCTATTTTGTGTTGATCAGCCTTTGAATCTTCTCTTTCAACATTTTGGTGCTCAAGACAGCTGTGGTCCTGACATAACCATTAAACAGCCTCACACTCAAAATGGCCAAAGCAAACAAAAAGACATTCTGACCTCAATACTGGTTTGAACCACAAAAGAGAGCACATAGATTTTGGTATGTAACTGCTGTCAATGGTGCCGCACGTCTATTCTTGTAAACAGCAATGGGACTACATTTTCTCTACTCCAATAGCATTCTAATACACCTGAAAAAGTTTTCCTTCCTAAAGACAATCAGAAAACCATTGGTGAGTTAGATGTCCTCTCTTCTTTCAAATTTTGAATGAAAACTTTACAAATCAGTCACAATTCAATAAATTGTCTAGACTCTAGTTGCATTACCATCTTTGGTTAATAACTTACCTGATAAAATGATAGTTTGGGGATGAGTCTCAGGGGACAACTCTTTCAGTTTAGAAAAAAATCCCAAATATATGCAATGGTAAACATTTTAGGCAATTTTTATATCTGTCCTACTGTGGAGATACAGCCAAAGTGAAACAAAGTCTAATGATCATGCATTTTGACTGGGAATTGGGACAACTTCAAACCTACGGAACATCAAATTTATAGACATTTTTTTTCTCATTATTTGGTCCAAATATTTAATCAAATGCAAATATTCTGACTCTGATTTTTTCTTTCCAGACTGTGAGTACAGCTATAGGTTGGTAGACTGGTGTTCGGGCTTGATTTCTGATCCAAAGCCATTAACTTCAATGGTCTTTGGATCAGATCCTTAAAGAGCTTGTTTTCAGTATCCTCATGCCGGTAATCTGTACTACATGATTAAGTACAGTCTCAAAACTCCGCCCTGCATCCTCTGTTCATTATTCATTTAGAAATTAATATGTTTCCATGCATGACTAAATTTTGTCTCTTTCTCTTTATCTTATTTAATTTCCAGCACCTTATCTTATCCGTGGCTCTTTACCCAGTCAGTAATCTCTGATGTGGTACCTTTTCAAATACTTCTTGAAAATCCAAGTGTGCTATATCTGCAAAGTTTTACTTATCTGTCATGTCAGTGTTATTTTCAAAGAGTTCTAACAGGTTGTTTAAGCAAGAACTTCCTTGACTGAAGCAATTCTGGACACCTTTAATGAACTATAAAGCTGGTATTCTCCTACTAACCTCCAGCAAGACCTTTTTCACAAAGCTGATGTTAAACTATGTGGCCTACACTTTCTCTTAAGCCTCTGTGTTCTAAACTTATATCTGTCACTTCTCAGTCCTCAGAAATCTCTTTCATATCTACTGAACTTTTAATACAGAACCTTTAAAGGATCACCAGCATCTTACTTTGTTCTTTCACAAAATACATTTTTATGTGAAAGACATCCAAATGTGTGGATAGCTTTGGTTCCTATAGATACTCTGTTAGTAAGTATTCAAACAGAAGCATAGAATAAACATTTACAAGTTAACTAAATGACCAAAGACGGTTTGGGAGGAGGGGGAAAGGACATCCAAATAACAAGATATGTCTGTCACAGATGAGCAACAGATTTAGGGATTCTCCACAGCATGGAAATTATTCCTAACCAGGTATAACACTCCTGTGTGTTATTGTTATTAATAACACTGATTGATAAAAATTTGTTAATTACATTTAATTAAAATGTAATTTTAAAATTACTTTTTTTAAAAAAATCATTGTCTCTATCTTCTTTACCTGCCCCCCTGAATAAATAAACTTTGCTCAAACAGCTCTTTTCAATTTTTCATGGATAAACCCCCAAATCTATAACTGTGTACATATTTTGCCACTTCTTTCTCCCCATAATCTTCACTAGGAATATTTTAAAATTTTGGGGTCTTTTATATTTTAATTTACTTGTTTGCAGTGGACTGCTAGAAATTCCACTCCCACTTAAATTCCTTTTCCTGTAAGTTGGAATATGTACTAGCATGAGATATTTTCACCTCTCCCATTGAATATCCTAATATTTAATTTTTCTAATATATTGGCAGTTATTCTCAAGCCTTGTTTTAGTGAATGTTTGAGCATAGCCACATCAGGAGAAAGATTATAAAATCATAAGAAACATTTTTCCAGATCAGCATAGGTTTCACCACTGGGCTGTTAAAACACCAATTTTTCTTCTTGCTTTTTTTTTAACGACAGATTCTGTTCTGGAGCTTACTAACTCTAACTTCCTAAAATGCTGTCCCAGAAATGGTATAAACCTTTCTTTGTATGTTTGCTCCAAATTATTAAGAAATTGTCTGAGAAACAGAAAATATGGTTGGAGAATGGGAAAAAAAATCATAAAATAATTAAAGTACTTCCTTATGGAAACCATAACACAAAATTCAGCAGTTTTATAGATGTTCCCACCTTTAAATACTTTGGGGAAAATGTGATATCATTGAAAGACAATAAAATTCTACATAGCTTATGAAGAAACTGACTGGGGCATATATAACTCTGCCTAGTGGAATCTGTGACCAAGCAGAGTCTGAGCAGATTCTGAGACTCCACCATCTCTAAACCCAAAACTGCTGCAGTAAGGTGAGAAAGCAGTAAGGGTATCAGATCTGATAGCTTGTTTCAGTCGATGCATTTCAAATAAATGTTGGTGAAACCAATCTGGCAGCTATTAAAGCCTAAGACAATAGCTAAGAAAGGTTTGGGAAAGACATGGATACATGCAATATGAAACTAGGAGATGGAATTGTGGAGTAAGACTTAAACAAAAGTTATAACAAAGATAAAATAGTAGTATAGAGTTTCCAGCAGAGACAACTGCTTGTATAACAGGGTTCTTCAAATCTGGACTCAAAAAGGCAACAGAATCCCTATGACTCAACTGTGAGGAAATGCATATAACAAAACAGGGACAGTGCTATTAAAAAGACAAATTCTGAACAGATTATACATTAAAAGAAGAGAAGGCCTTGTTTAGAAAGACAGAGAAGTCATTCTCCCTTTGAAAGGAGAAAAAAACATCAAGCGACTGGAAAGTCTACTTGAACACAGCCGAGGTATGCATTAGTACTATGCCCAGCTCAAAGTGGGGCATTCCACAGGCCTTGACCATTAGCATTTTGTTCACACTCTATCCACAAACATTGCAGAATTTCTAGAACATACATGTAGGGAGGAAAATGCAATAGAACTGCCTTATTATGGTCATGAAAAAGAGTTAGAACATAGTGCAATTGCAGTGCAACAAATATTTGATTTGCATGTTTAAAAACAAACAGCAAA
Organism: Falcunculus frontatus; assembly: GCA_013398115.1. NCBI lineage: Eukaryota > Metazoa > Chordata > Aves > Passeriformes > Falcunculus > Falcunculus frontatus. The sequence goes on from VZRV01004236.1 coordinate 571,294, forward strand.
GTATCCAAAACAGGCAAAGCCATTCAAACTCCTGTGGTTATCTCCTCAGGTCAATATTTTTCGTGCAGTGGAAGCAAGGTCCCTGAGGGAATCACAATGTGGTAACTGTTAGCAACTGTTGACTATTTGACAGAAACAGTCATCTGGAAATAATCAGCTGTAGAAGAGAGAGCAGAGGAGTCCAGCTGGTGACAAATAGTCTTAAAAGAAAGTGGTTGCCTGGTATTATCAGAGAGGAAAGAAAATTTGACTACCTGTCCCCTTAGCAAGATATCTTGCACAGGCAATGTGAAGTAGATTCTTCATTGTTTCAGTGAACAATTTTTGACAGGATATCTCAATTCAGCACCTTGCTTTTTTTGTATTAGCTTAAAGGTATAGGAGTCATTTGATTAATTACAGACATGTCTGTCTCTGCTGCTGTTGGCTGTATTCTGTATGCTCTGACATCAAGCTGCAATGCATAAATAAGAAGACTTTGAATGTCATTTGCACCATCTGTAATGTCACTGTGTATCTCTCTTCTCCCTCTCCTCAGAGTGCAATAATTCAGTGTTTGATACTACAGAGATTCAGGTAAAAGCTACAGATAGTCTAAGGGTTTAGGCGTATTTTACTGCTGTTCTTTTCTCCGCTCTGTACATCTTTCAGCCTCCACTATTTAAACTGAGAGCTGTTCCCACACAGAGAATTGGGAAGCTGTTACAATTATGATGTTATTTCAACATTTATGGAAGTTTCCAACAATATTCTGTGGGGATAAATCCATTTCCTCAATGTTTCTCCACAATTTCGAGGTTACTATAGTTTGTTTCCTTGCCAACTGAGTTCTTGAACTTCTCTATGTCAGATTTAGATGTTCTCAACTCTTTAATTTTTGAGTGTGTCCAGTCTTTAAACTGTTTTCCATTAGATGAATAGTATGAATCATATAGCATATTAAGTAGAACAGGATAAAATAAAAAAAGATAGTTAATAGTCTATCCTGTGAAGAAAATATACCTACAAAATTATCTGTGCAAATGTAATGCCACCATCATCATCATTATCATCACCTAGGTATTCAGCTCAACTCAGCCTTATATGATTTCTTTAAGTCCTTCTAAATCTTTCTGGTCAACTCAATTTTCATGGTAATAAAATCTTTTTTGAATGCCAGTACTTAAATCAGTTACACCATTTATTCCATAATAAATTGTTTCTTGGAAAATGCTATTTACAAGCTGAGTTTCTATGCTCTGGGCTGACTGCCACCTCATTTTGGCTTGCTTCATAGGACTCTGCATGTAAATATGGCTATAAATTGGTATAAATCTCCTGTAAGAGTCTCCTACAGCTCTCCACCCAGAAATACAATCTATTTGCCCTCTTCAGCTTCTGAGAAACAGCACACCACTCAAACACTCATAGAATGTGTCCTTCATTCAACAGAGATAATTAGTTTCAGTTACTTAAACTGAGCAACTATTTCCCTTCAAAGAGGATATTATATTTGCCTAATTGCATTTAAGTGCTAAACACTGTACAGGATAATGTTTCCTGAGTATGGCATTTTTTTGGGTCTTTGCTGGTAGAAGGCTAGCTGCCTGTTACAAGGGTCAATAGAAAGCTATGGACAGTTTGAGTAACAGACAAAAATTCACAGATCACTGAGCACGGGTATATTTTTTCCCTAATGACTGTCAGTAAATCTTTCCCACACAATTCACATCCTTATCACATGCACTAAATAAGCATGAAAGGTAAATTGTTATTTTCTGTTATGTTATGAAACAATCAAGATTGAGCTGAGCTAAATAAGCAAGACATTAGTCTGCAGATTTCTGCAAAAAGACCTACTGAAACATCAACCCCACCAGTCTTTTTTTTCCATGCATTTTCCTGTCTTAATTAAAGAGCCCTTTCCACTAGCTTGATCCAGCGAAACACCCACAGTGCAGATGCTGTAGTATCATTCCAGTCAGAATACAGACATGCTTCACAACTTTGCCTTTAATTTTTGGCTAAACAAACAGGCAAACAAACAGTAGATGAAACTAATGGAGAGCTTAATTATATCTATCCATCAAGCCCTAAATTTGCTTCCTTTCCAAATAGCAGGCACTGTCTTTAAATCCAAAAGGACTGATGGCAACATACCAACTTTAAAATTCTCCCACTGTCATAGACTGTTTTACTAATTATCCAGATTCCAAGGCAATCATACAACCGTAATCATTCACCTCACGCCTGGAAACATAAGTCTTGTTCTTTTGATGAATATTTATAAGACAGTGTAAAGCAGTCTACTTTCTTTTCCCTTCAGGCAAGACAATTTGGAGTTCATCAATATGTATTACCAAGGACTTTTATAAAAGGCACTTCAAAGGAAATTCATCAGGCATTCTTTTTGTCTTGATTTCTGTTAGACTGATACTTCCTTTTGACAAGTATCAATAAATTATCCTCTGATGGCTAGAAACTTGATGTCTTATTCAGAAACTTCCTCACACAGCAAAGTCTGGTCCTTAAGTTTCCAATAAAATTTTTAGCAGCTAGTTTCTAATTTAAGGATAAAGGAGGACAGAAGAAGCAAATGAAGCACAAAATAATCAATGTATTTATGCAGTGGTTCTATGATATATTTTGCTTTCACAGATGACAGAAATTTGTCAGTTAAGAATTTCCATGACCTACATTCCTTGTTACTTTTTCCATTTGACTTTTGACCATATTTAGAATTCCTTAAGAGAAAAATTGAGGCTCTTAGTCCCCAGTGCTCAAACTGAACAATAAGCAAATTAAAACCAGATTAATGCAGATACGTAGTGTTGAATGACAGAATGTCTCTGTCCCAGCTGGTTATTACTTTTCCTCCCCTGGATGCTGACACAAGGGCTCATATTTCTGGGAAAGTAGAGTGGGATTTTAAAGGGTAATAGAAAAAAAAAAGAAAGCTTTTCTGCTTATTATTAAATAAAAATACTATAATGCTGCACATGTTTCTTTTCCCCATTTTAGTTATTTTGCTAAATATGCATGCATGAGAAAAACTATCATGGACATACAGAAGATGTACAAAATTAGCATGGGATGATAAGGTAAGTACCAGTCAGTGACAAAATGGGGAAAAAGTGGGGATAAAAATCACAATTTAACATTTTCCTCTTTTATTTTTTAAATTAAGAAATGGGATTATTGCAAAAAAATTTATAGATGTGTGCATGTGAATTGCAATTTTAGCTTTAAAAGGAAGGCAGGCCTTCCCACAAGTAAAAGTGAACTCCTCAGTCATGTCGTGCCATAATGAGCCCACATACCTTGTTCAGGTTGGTCTCAGTTCCTTGGCAGCAGAAACAACATCCTGAAGGGTTGGACATATGGCGCTTTAGTAAAGTGCACATAGCAAGTGTCCACTTCTTCTGCCATGCATTGTGCTCTGCTTGTATCATTAACAAAGCTTAACTATAATTTCTTGTGAGATCACAATCCACAATTTAGGGTCTAGTTTGTATGTGCACTGGGGGAAGTGAGGAATGATGATATTAGTTCATCTAAAATACATATTTTGTGATGAGCACTTCAAAAATGTTCTATCTTTTTTTGAAAAATTATGAAGAAACATGTTGAAAATTAATTAAACTCCTCTATGTCTTTTAACTAGAAAAATCCAGTAAAATTAATTAGAATACTGTCCAAAATTATTTTATCATTTAGATTTAACTTATTGGATGAAGATGCAAACTGCACAAGGGACTTTCGAACTCTCCCCCAAAATCATACTGAAAACCCATCCAATTTTCCCTTGACAATAAAGACTTACAATACAAAAGTGGTACGCACAGCAAAAGGAACTGCAGAGAGTAGTTTATATGGAGATGCCCTGGAAAGTAACTGTCAGAATTTTCATTACTGGATTTGAGTTCTCTTTAAAACTTTCTTTTTATCTTCTCTGGATATAGAAAAACCTTGTAGGCCTAAAGCAGGTAATAAGAACCATAAGTAACCGAATATGAAAAGAAAAAAATCAGAATGTATTTGTTGTCATGAGTAATACTATAGGAGGTAGAAGTAGCTTCTGTGTATTTAGAATGTAAAGTAACTTGATAGAAGAAGGTGAACTCTAATGGCTGATACTTATCAATTGCTTAGCACTCACCAAAATAAAAAGTAACATGCCATGGCTCATGAATAAGTTTTACTATCTCATATTGGCAAGCTGCTGTGCCTTAATCTCAGCTAAATTGGATTGTTTACCAATGGAAATAGGGGAAAATTAATTTTCTCAATTTTCCCCTGAAAGCAAATCCCCCTTATTTTCCTCATAAATGTATTTTTTGTGCCACATGAAGTGCTTAATGTTCAGATTTGAAAAGCTGGTTATTGTGGCTATCTAATTAGAATAACTCACTGTCTACTTTATTGTGCTTAATGTGTTGCTCTGAATAAATATTTAATATGCTACCTCAGGTGTTCCTGTCTTAGAATTTTGATATCTCTTTCCTAATTACAGCAGACCAGTTGTAATACTGAAGCTTATGTCATGACCAGTAAAATTTCTAAGGAGAAGTTGAACATGCATTTTAAAATACTCATTCAAGGTTAAACTGTCAAGACTTGCGAAAGTTCAGGATGAAAATAGGTAACTATTACCTCATGATACTTCTGTTAAATAAGTGCCTATTAATAGATGGATGAAACTTCCCTAGGGTTCAGTTTATGACAAGCAACAATTCTCTCAAGCCTTGATTTAGGAAAATAACCCAAAACCAAACAATGCAAGGGAGGGGAATGACATATGCCATATCTCAGCCTCCTGAGATAATCTCTCCCTGAACTTATGATGCTCCTGGCATTGTGTTTTCAATTCCATGCAAAATTTTAAGGTCAGCAGTAAGAAACAGCATCCTTGAGTGACCCTTGAATGAAAACACATCTGAAGTCCTGGAACTCTCTTTCTTGTGTAACTGTCTTGCCTCCACTTCCTTTGGCATCATGATTTCTACAATCAATTCAGCATACCCATCTTCAGACATTAATGCAGAAGATTTCTGTTTCTTCTTTGTTCTTTGTCTACCACATAGGACATGCCTCAGTGCCTGACTTTAGGAGCTGTGCTGATCCAGCCTGGAGAAAGTTTTAAATCTCTCTTGGCTGTGTCAGATGCCTCTGTCTAGCCATATATTTTGGGTGCTATCTAATGAAATATTTTGCGTTGTGAATTCTGTGTCAGAGACACACTTCTGAACCTGATGGAGTGGAGTTTGAGGGTTGTGGTCTCTTGCTATTTTTATTTGATGTGTTTATATCCTTGATGTGTAAGTGGATTGCATCTTCTAGGCTTTGACTCTGCCCCCTGCATCTACAGTATATGCATCTGATCCCTGGCGGGTGAACACAAAAAACATGGATGCAATGATGCTCAAAAGAGCTATCTTTGCATCCTTTTGTGAATTTGAGCTTAGTGTTTCGTAAAGATACCTGCAACAGAAAGAAAAGGGAGAAGGAAGTAGTATATATAATACAACTAAATCAATCCCAATTTAAAGATGAAAATTTGTCTTATTTATCAAATACATAGAAGTCTTGTCCTGTTATTTAGGACTTTCAGCAGAGTTCACTTCAGTTGAATAGTTTTTACTTATGGGTTTTGTATGTAAATGAAGTATCCATGTGGAAAAGCAATTGGCCTGCTCAACAGAAATAAGTTATATGAGACTTATTCTCAAAAAAAGAATAGAAAGCCATTCCATGGAGTATTAGATGCTTTTATTTCTCTAGGATCTGCATATCTCAAGGAATGAACTCCAAAACTATATTTTGCTGTGCACTTAAATTTATTTTTTATATTACAGTTATAGATATTAGAAATCCCTAATAGCTCATTAAGCAATGATCACCATGTGCTTTTTCATTCCTTGGCAGTAGTTTTCTCTTGCAGTTGAGGCTTAGGTGCTTGGATTGCTCTTCACTTTTTTAATTCCTCCCTCCCATTTCACATAGACATATGCCTAGGACATAATATCAAAAAATAAGAGTCAAAGAAACATCTCTTGCATGTGCTACAAATGATGAGATCTGTGATGACCCCATGGTTATTTGGGGACCTTTTTCTGCTTTATAAAGACAGGAAAGTTTTGATCGCCAAAGAGCTACCATCTTTGCCCTAGCTGCTGCATCAATAAAGCAGATTTGTACATCATGACCTTTGCTTTTGTGTTCCAGTTGGAGCTGCAGATATTTTAAATCCTGAAATGCAGTGTTGGTTATGGAGGTGAAGAGAGAATAGATATATCTGTCATTTGTCACAATGCTGAAAAAACAAGCTGTGTCTTTACTGGTTGTCACTAGCGAGCAGAGACCGGGTAATAAAGCGACATGGACGATCCAATATGAGAATCAATCGACAACTTTATTTACAGAACTCTCTCATTTTTACCTTAGCCCATACACCGACATGCAGGTTATTGGTTCACTGACCAGCCACTCCCCAGAGGGATTGGCTGAATCCAATACACCTACTTCAGATGAGTTTTCTCTTTGTTATGAGAAACAATATCACAGTTTACATATTCTTCCAATTCTTTTCTTTTAGCATCTGTGAGAAAGCAAGGCTTTCACACAGACATTGTTAGAAACTGAGAAATCTCTCTGCAGCCAGGCTTTTAGCATCCAAAACTGGTGGCTGCCGAGCTCAGAGCTAGCCAAGGCAATAAAAAACAACCAGACCATCTTTGGAGCCTGTTAGGATGAGACAGAATTTCACAAGGAAACAGAGATATGCAGCGTTACCAGCAGCTACTGCTACAGATCTGATGTTTGAACTTAACTATTTTAAAGAGATATCAACTTATGGTCTGATATAGGATAATATAGAAAATAGCTTGTGAATAAACATTGGAAATAGAATAATGCACAATTTAGCATATATGTGTCACCAAAACTATATGCTATTGTAATTACAGAAAGTTAAAAAGGGAAATCAAAGATAAGATTCTGAAAACAGAAATATGTCAGCTTTGTTCCAGATGAGATGTTAGAAATCCAGATTAATTGCAATCAAGCCTTTCAAATTCTAATCATGCTTTACAGTGTCCTTTACAGTGATGTGATCTTACCATGCTTTCCACTGTTTTGCTGGTGCATATGTAGTTGTATGAACAGCAAATGTCTTATATGCCATCTACAAAAAAACGCAGACCCAATCCATGACAAATATTTAACTCTTCAGCAGTATATATTAAACATCCTGATCACCTGACTACCTCCAACAAGGCAAATATCTGAAGAATATGCCTTGATATTGCATTTGACTTCAGTAGAAGGCTTGCTGACACAGAATAAGAACCTGAGCTCAATAACTTCATCAACACAAAACATTCACAATTATGGACAGTATCAGTGAGGAATAACATTATTAGCAGCACAAGACAAAGTGTCTAGTACTGCTATACAAGCTGTGTATCAGTTCTGAAAACTGCAGAAAAGCCAAAGAAATCCTTTCTCCCTTCCTGTCCATTGTCTAGTTAATCTTTGTATTCAAGAAAAAAAAGATTTTATATTTCTTGATGTATTTGAGAAAAAAAACCTTCCTACACTTTCTTTTTAAGTGGTTGGGGAAAAAAAAAATGTACAGAAAGAATTCTAGCTCTTCATGTATAGATCTGCGGTCAGTGTAGACTTAGAAACATAAAGCAATAGCACTACTGACCTACTGACTTTTGGGATTTGGCTTCGACATTTTATGTCTGTGACTACACAGACAGACGGGAGAGAGAAAGTTCCCCCATCCTCCAGAAAAAATAAAAAAACCAACTTTTTTTGAGAGCTTTCTCCTGAGATCATGTAGGTATGTATTATTTCAGAATTTCATTCACTGAGGCTTTTTGTACTCTTTATCAAGTGGTCATGGCTTGTAGTATGTCGCCCGTCTCTGACCTGCAGATCAAAGATATCATGAAACCTGTTTTATTTTTGCATTTAAGACCTCTGGCTTTTTTGCATACTCTGACTAGGTTTACTCTTTAAAAGACTCTAGATATGTGTTTCCAAGCAGACTAGGCATGATCCAAATTTTTTAGGGAACTTCAGAAGGTACTTAAATTGAGAAGGATCTCTTCTATCTCTGTCTTTCATCTTGCCTTCTACATATATGTAATTTTTTGTGTGCATCTTTGATACTTTGAGGCCTGTCAGGTTTTCCTCCACAGAGCTGGAATAGAGTAAAATTTATCTTGTCATAGAGTAAAATTTATCTATTTCTCAAAGATTTTATCCTTTGGATCTGTAATAATTCATATGTAATATAAACCAAATAGATGCATTTGTATGCTCGAAACTAAGAGGAAACCAAAGCTACTGTTACCCTAAATTGTATGTTCTTTTCTTCTTGGGGAGGGGGTGGTAGTAATTCTTTATTTCATATTTTTTTAACTTTTCTTTATCATAGATATATCAGATAGACACAAGGACTGCTGAGCTACCTTGAAAATACAGTTAAGCTTCCTGAAAAGGAAAATTGCTATGTGATATAACTGGCATATTAATTATACCCTAGTCCAATGATTGATTACACTGTGGAGTGGGAATTGCTCTCAACACTCTCCTCTTTGAGAATAAACCACAAACTTATCATTAGAGCACCTGCATCCTCACACAGACATTCAATGATACCATCACTGTTTTTAATCTTCCTGTGATTTTGGGAATGTGCTGTATGCTCTCCAAGGTGGAAGAAGGACATGTTGTACCCATTAACCTTTCCACACAGACAGTGTTCATTGCATCCAGCAGTCTGACAGGGGCCCAGTCAGCTCCTGGGTAGGACTAAGCAACAAAATGTATGTGTTTCGTATGGCATATGCTATCAGCTAACAACCTGAAAGTCATCTTTCACATGGAGTGAACTTAAAGCGAACAAATTAAAGCTCATGTAGTAAATAAATCATCATGATAATGTCCAGTTGTGTTTGCTAAAGAAATATGGGAAGCTGGGAGAGTAAAACATGGAGATTTTAAAGGCTGTCTCAGTGACAAACTGTATGAACTAGACAGATATAAGAAAATATCTTGTAGTGGTGAATTTTTCATTAGAAGTCAATAGACTTGGTAAAGCTGTCAAATGCTAACTAGCTTACCTTCTGCTCTTTTCAAAAAGGTTAATGGATACAGCACATTTGGTGGTGTGACACTGAAAACAAAGCATGACAAATGGTACGCTCTTGTATTTGTTTTGCACCCTTTTTTAAAATTTTAATTATTAGTTTGTTTTAGGCCTACTATATGTAAAAGTGGCTGAAGAGTGAATAGATATTAGAGCTGCTTGAAAAGCCTTGCCATGAAGCCATCATGAAGGCCAAAGAGATAGATCTTCCCAAGACTGGTTGTGCGTGTAGTGCTGAAGGCTCTTGTCCACTGTCCATTCTGTCCTTCTGAACTCGTGCAGGTCCTCTTGTTTCTCTTTTGCCTTGTCTATTTACACTGAGGGCTTGCAGGTCAGACACTCCGCAGCAGTTTCATGCAGCACATGGCACAACGAAACTTCAATTTTTTTTGAGGCTTCTAGGCACAATTGTAGTGCAAACAATTTATAATCTCCTGAGTGTTGTAAGAAAAGCATGTATGCACATTTAGCGTGTAAGATACTGATGTAGGTGGGAAAAATAAAATTGAAGACTTCAGGAGCCATTATTTTTCTTAAATAGGTCCATTCTATGTAGTGTATTCCTCCTTTATCTGAAGGCTTAGGCTCAGATTCTGCTACCACAAAATATGAAACCTTTTTCTGAACTATCAAGATACTATTCAGTACAAGCTTGGTCAGGACAGTAGGACAAAGCTTTTAGCTTATGGCTTCCAAATCTGTTTTTTCTGCACTCTTTTTCACTAGTATATATGTTGTTCCATGAATACCACTGGATCTAGGACTTTTAAAAGAAAAATTTTAAGGACTGGCTATTATCTCACATCTTTACCAGCCACATGATTCAAGAGTAGGATGAGTTGCTCCTACAACATATACCTAATATGAAAGCAATGAGATCTCAATTAGCCAAAGAAAAACTCCAAACTATCCAAGGATATTAGACCAATAAATGAGACTACTTGAAACCTTCATCAAATTTTCTTGAAAATCAGTGGTGATTGGTGGATGGGGTCACTTGGGCATTTCCTTCTTGCTCAAATCCATGCAGAAGCACAATTTAATTAAAGAACTTGTCCCTCATCTGTTGTCAGTTTTAGGGGATGACGCACTCCAGTCAGGTTAAAATGTTTGGGGTTTTTCAGGAATATTTTGAGAAAAAATTAATGACCTGGGACCTTCAGGAGATCAGATTAGATAACCTTTTGTGTCCTCAAACTATTGAATCATTAGTAAGGTTGCTCATCTTTTGCATCTTTCAATCCTATGATTCAGGATGTATATAATCAATACTTCCACACAGAAAAATCTCAGGTCAGACTCTTAAGTCATAAACACAGGATTTCACACAGAAAAATGAGGCTCAGCCATGTAAATCTTTTGTGAGTTGGGTTTCTTCCTTCTTTTCAAAGCACAAGAACCTTCGTCAGGTACTGGGCAGCTGTTAACACAAACCTTAGAAATTTTTATAGTCAGGCTTGATTTAAAAAAAAAATCCCTGAGGTTATACAAACTTCCAAAATGCCTTACAGACAGTATCTAACAACACCATGTTCCATTAATTTGGTTGCAAGTTTTCATAATAGTTTCTAATAAAAACCAGAAACTACTTTAGAATGTTTAGAAATTGTGCAAAATAGAAATAGGAACATGAATTTCATGAAATACTTGTAAGTGCTTTAAGAACTCTGAGTTTACTAAGCCATTGACAATTTCAGTCCTGAATTCTGCAGGGAAAAAAAGGTTATCCGTTCAGCTACTAAAAAATGTAGGATTTAAAGAAAAACAAACAATAACAAAAGAAACTCAATGTTTTCAAAAGTTAAAATGCAGCTATGAATCCACCTGTATATAGAGAAGATTTTAATAAGCTTTGGCAATGCATTTTATTAATTCAAGAAATAAGAATTTCTGGGAGTCTGCTATTGTGCCGAGTCCATTCTCCTAAGCATCCACTGATTCTAGGTGAAAATAATCTAACAAAACAATCCGAGAATATTGAAGAAAATAAATAGGACCACAAACTTTAATGGAATTTTCTGGTAGTCTTCCCCTAGGATGATAATGGGGAGGAGATTCCTGTGCTGGGAAGAAATAAAGGTGAAAGAGGAAATCCAAGAACTATAAAGTCAGAAAAATCATGATGGAAAGCCCAAAAGTACTACACTGTTTGGCCATCCCTTGCAAAAACATTATTGAATTATTACTGCAGGAAGGACCATTGTAATAGTTTATGTAATGCTAGCATCAGAATTAATTCCAGAGAATCTCTAAAATCTACCAATTCCAGACTGTTATTTCACATGGAGGAAAAAACCGCAATAAGCAACTTTCAACAGGCCTACATGTGATAAAATACTAAACTTTGGGGTACACATCATGGATGAGCATGGAGCTCATGGGACAACTGTGACAGTAATTTTATTTTTTTTCACTAAGATGAGAGAAATGGAGAGCCCAAGCAACTGCCAAAAAAGGCACATGCAAAATAGAGGTTGTAAATACTTGTTTGATTTTTCATCTTTACTTAGCAGCTTTAGACAGACTTAAGCAGTGTTTTTCACTTGCTAGATGCAGCCAGTAGAGGCATTTCAGACCCCTTGATATCTGTTTTAAACCATAAAGCTTGCTTATAACATGAAAGTCAGAAATTCCTCTGCAGTGTAGTTATGCCTCCCAGGAGAAGAAATGAAGGGCATTGCAACTTTTATAGCAAAGATACCAGCCATCTTCTCCTATTGTCCAAATTATAGAAATCTATTGTTTAAACACTGTAAGATTCACCCATACTGGAATGTCTTCGGTATCTCTGGGACTCTCCCTCCTTCTCGGTTCAGCCTTCTTCCTTTTGAGTGTTTTTTTCATTTCTCACCACTGCAGCCCTGCTTCCTCAAAAATGCCATTATTGCCTGTCTTTGCAACCCACGTCCTTCCTACCTTAACCTGGCCACTTTGATAATTACTCTATCTGTAAAGCAGACATCTAATGATCTCTAAGGACTTCAATGCAAAATATAGCAAAAAATTTCCTTGAGTGTCTCTACTCCAGGACCTCTTCTCTCTGCAGTAAAACTGAAGAAAACTGTCTTATTCTCACATGACATAGTTTCTGTTCATTATGTGCTTGCAAAATCTTGAAAAATTCTCATTATAAGGGCAGCAAATAAAAGATCAGTGGAAAGACATTTTGCAGAAACAGGCATTATCCCAGAAGCTAGTTTGAGGCTTAGAGTAATATAGAGATAACAAAAAAAAGGCTGTGACCTTCATTCTTCATCTCTATACAACTTGATAGCTTATTCCTTCAATTAAATCCTTCCGGCTAAAAAGGTAACAATATCAACAACAAAAAGAAAAACTGAAAGAGATTATTTTTAAGACAACCCGTAGAACAGGTCTCAGAGTTAAATTTAGGTTAACAGCTTTTTTCTTCAAAAGTAAAATTTGGTATTTTTGATTTACTTTCAAAAACTTTCAGCATATACCCACTCATAAAACCAGTTCATTAAGCATCTAAAAGTATATTAGAAAGAGTGTGACCTATAGAATAGGAATACAAAGACATATAACTGTTGCCTGTAGATTGCTCCTGTCCTGTGCTTTCTAACACTCACCAAATGCAGTTTCAGAAATGAATAGTCGGGTGTTTAAAATGAAGTAAATGTTGCAGTAGGAGAAAAACAAGAACAAAGAGGGAACAAACATGAGAATACAAAAAGAAAATAAGATAGGAATGTGCTTCCATTTCGGATTGTAAAGGTTCCTTGTGTCTAATTTTCCTCAGTAACATTCTGCAGTTGGGATACTTTATCATCATCATTGTAATAATTATTATTTTTCCTTCTAAAGTGACTCAGTCTGAAAATTGCACAGGACAGACTTCACATGAATACTCCTATTCTGAGCTATGCACATGGCCAAGACAAACTGCAGGCCTGTCTTACACCAGGACATAATTTGGCAGACAAAGAATCAGCATAAAAACTTTAATTTTTGCTATTTTACCTTAAGACCGTAAAACTATCCATCATTTGAGTAAATCGGGTTTAGATTATTAGAATATTTGGGAATGATTCAAATTTATATGATTTATCTGCTTCTTTATCAATGAATTTTTCACTTGTGCACCTTTGGTCTTATTTATAAAAACAACATTGACTTTAAATTGGATAATAGCTTTTTACTTCTTTTATTGGGGTTTTTTGTTTGGTCTGGTTTGGTTGGGTTTTTCTTTTATTTAAGTCAGGAACAAAAGCTTCTCTGTCTTTATGTAAATGGTGACTATAATAATCTCCTTACATCAATTCCCTTTGATGAACTCTGTCCTTCCTGTTATGGTAGTAAGTCCCTTCTCATCTGAAGTAGATGAGGAAGTACAGATTATGGAAGAGGCTTTTAATTATGAATGAATACCAGATTATTTCACATAAACCTTTCTTTTATTTTTGTACAGCTCTTTCTCTCTTTTTAGCTTGATAGCTGTATTTCTTACTATTCCCTGTAAACTTTGCTGTCAATATGAGCAATTTCAGATAAGCCCTGTCTGTTGACTGGTGAACATATTAATGTCTAACATGATTGTAGATCTAACAACAGCAGTTGTTCCTTTCCAACAAAACAAAACAAAAAAAAAGAAAATGCAAAAAAATCAGAGCTTTTTTGCCTAATCCAACATACTGAGTGGAAACCAATTGACTCAATTAATATAACTTATCTATTGAAAGACAAATGTTCTCAGATAAAACACGTCCTCTTGCCTGCTTGTAGACACTGATGTTTCATTGGCATAGAAACTGTTGTTTACAACAGTCTGAAGACATTGTTTATAGGTGTTGCATAATGTTACTGACATGAGCAGTATTGTTTGCATAAGCAGAATCACTGTGTGTAAAAGAGTCTCACATCTACATGTGCTTGCTCATGCAGTATGAGCCTACTTACTGCAGGCTACAGTATCTGATCCATAGCTATCAGCATTCAGCTGGCAATTTGATTTAGAAAATAAAGCCCGAAAATAGCTTCATTTCACAAATATTACTTTCTGACTGCTGCTGTGATTGCTCAGCTAGAGTCCAGCTGTGGAAATGTTAAAACAATTCATCAGGCATGAATATTCATCAGAGTGGTATTCTTATTTTCCCACACATCACTGGGACGGCAGACACAACTGCTGTGTGAGAGGCGTGAATTAACCCTCCAACTCTCTTTAAAAGTAAAAAACTCAGGCACCAGTGATGTCTGTGCAGTTGAAAGGCAACACCTTCTGGGTCCTCTTAATGCAGCTGTATTTAATGTGCTATTTGTCATAACAGTGGATCAGTCTAAAAGAACATGGCAATCCAAAATAATGACAAAATCACGATTTAAGCTTCCCAGCTCCTGAGCTCAGTTTAAAATCATTAAGGTTTTTTAAAAGGAATTATTTTTGCTTGCTTTTATAAACTCAAGTCTTTAAGGACAAAACGACAAATTAAAACATTCTGGTTTTAAATAGATGTTTAGGCTGAGGAGTAATCCGAGGGTCTGGAGTTTCAAGAAAAGCCAATAAAACACAAAGTCATGTAAAACTGAAGATAAAATGGTGAAAATGTTTTTGCTAGAAACGTTCGCTGGCTTCAGCAGAAATAGGATTTGGGTCCAACCATGAAGAAAGGTGAAACATCTTAAAGGACAATTCTGTAACCCTTACATGTCACGTATCCTGTTCAAAAGTTCAAAAGTTTACCTAGGGTGATAACTGTGTATCTTGCATACTGCATGAAAAAAACCCAAGGTGAAGCTTTCTGCTTCCAGCAGCGCAACTTCCGACATTGAATCACACACCACATTCTCAAGGCTGAATCCTGGCACCAGATCCCCAGCTGGCATAAGCCAGTGCAACTGTATTGATTTTGGTGAAGCTACAGTATTTGACATTGATTAAAGATAAGGTCCATTAACTTTCTATTGTCTCTAGAGCATCTGACCATAGCTTTGTCCTGATACAGATTCATATGGTAATGGTGTTAACACAAAAGTCATTAGACTACAATAAAAATATTTCAAAGCTTGTCTGGCCGTATTCAATAACAATAAAACCCACTCTGTGGCAGAAGTGCTATGCACAGCCCATATGCCATTCTTGTCCTAGGCTTTTCTTTGTATGCATGCTTTCTACCAGACTTTTATTTAGAACGGAACTCAACTCCTATTAAACATTTGTCTGGGGAGAAAAACAAACAAATAAGCAAGGAGACAAACAAATAATGCCTAAAGTATTTTCCTAGTGTTACCTGGAATTAATGCCAAAAAAAGTACTGTTTTAACAACAATGTGCTTAAGGTGGTTCTTTATCACTTATAGTTTTTGATTCATATACGTGAATCTAATATTGAAGGGAAAAAAAAACGTACCTAATTCTACTAGCATGAACATTCAGGTGCCACCAAGTTGCGCAGAAGCGTTGATCTGCTGGAGGGTGGGAGGTCTCTACAGAGGGATCTGAATGAGCAACAGCACGAGGTTCAGTAAAGTGAAATGTTGGGTGGTGTACTTGAGTCACAATAACCCCGCACAGCACTACAGACTGGGGAACACTAGCTAGAAAGCTGCCTGGTGGGAAAGGACCTGTGGGGCTGTTGGCCAACAACCTCATGAAAATGAGCCAGCAGTGCATCCAGCTGGCCAAGGGGTCCAGTGACATCCTGGCCTGTATCAGCAATAGTGTGGCCAGCAGGACCAGGGCAGGGATTTTCCCCCCACACTTGGCAGTCGTGAGGCTACACCTCAAATCCTGAGTTCAGGTTTGTGCCCCTCAGTGTAAGAAGGCCGTTGAGGCGGTGGAGCAAGTCCAGAGAAGGACAATGAAGCTGGTGAAGGGCCTGGAGCACAAGTCTGATGAGGAGGGACTGAGGAAGTTGTGGGTGTTTAGCCTGGAGAAAAGGAGGTTCAGGGAGGACCCCATTACTCTCTACAACTACCTTAAAAGGAGGTTTTAGCCAGATAGAGGCCCTCCTCTTTTCCCAAATAACAAGTGACAGGACAAGAGGAAACAGCCTCAAGTTTCACCAGGAAATGTTTAGATTGGATATTAGGAAAAATTTCCCCACCAAAAGTGTTTTCTAGCATCAGAACAGGCTGCCCAGGGAAGTTGTGGAGTCATCACCTCTAGAGCTGTTTAAAGTACACGTAGGTTTGGCACTTAGGGATATGGTTTAATAGTGGACTTGGCAGTGTTGGGTTAACAGCTGGGCTTGATGATTTAAAGGTCTCTTCTAACCTAAATAAATCTATGATTCTATGATTGTAAGATTCTATAAACTTACTGTGTTGTGGATGCCAGGAGGTTACAAGGCAAAGAGAAACAGGCTAACACTAGCTTTAACTTGAACTTCCATCACCCACCTAGTGAACAACAAAGTAATTAAACCATTATTTACCTCAACTGTTTTGGACGTGTATATATGCATATATATGTACATGTATAGATATATAAATATAAAAATACGTGATCAAGTCAAGTGGGATGAATTTCAGGCCATGTAAAATGAATCCCACCCACATGCCCTCAAGGTAACTGTAAGCAAAGCTTGGAACATGTGAGATGAATGTGTCATTCGGGAAGATTAAGATGATAGTCATCACTATATGTAAGAGATGTCACTTGGACACCCTCAGTTTGTATTCCTCCCAGTAAATCTACTCCAGTCTGGAGGAAAGATGAAAATGGTTGGGTGTCAGCTTGAAACTCTCACACCATAACGGAAAGCTTTAATTGCCAAAGTATAGTGACTTCAAAAATACTGCCAGTTTGTATTGTTCTACCATGTACCAAGTACCTGATCACAAAACAGTATGTTAGTGATCCTCTGGGTTGCTAGGACACATTACTAAATTAAGACTCCTGTAATCAGTTTCTCCCAGTGGAAAAAAGATGTGAACTCCACTGATCATTTTTCTAATCTGCGAGCTCAGCGGGTACTACACACAGTACTATTGGTTTCTTGAGAACCCAGTCCTGATTTCATTTGGTTCAAAGAGATGTACAGCTTTGAGAGAACTGAAACTATATCTGGCTTTTGTGGGTAAGACGACATCAAATAAAAGCATATACCAAACAATCTAAAAAAACCCAAAACCATGCACTAAAATAAGAGCACTGTAGTTTAGGGAGCACCAGTAAGATTTTTGAAGCTATAGAAAGAAGTCTCATTTCCAAAAGGGATTTACTTACAGAGGATCATTAATCCTACTGAAAGTCAAAGGGACTTAGGCTAGATTGATTTCAGGGGGAGTTAGTCATTCCGAAAATCTCATTAGGTTACCTGTCCACATCTTTACACTCCCTACTTAAATGTTTTTAATATTTGGCTGCTAAGTCTCTTTTTAAAATGAAGGCTTATGCTCTAAACTTAGATTGTTAAAGATATTTATTATCTTCCAGTTATTTCAGAGGAAATGAGGTACCTAGGCATCTTTCAAAATTCTAACCACTATTAAAGTTAAATTTGAAAAGTGTGGTTAGGTAACAGAAAAGATTTGTAACAACTGATATTATATAGCATGCTTCCCTGACCTTTATCTTTTCCATGTTGCAATGAATGCTGTATTCTGTTCAAAATTAAGTCATTATTTTGTGTACCAAACAGTCATACTGCATTAATGTGGGAAGAAGAGAAAGCAATGCTCAGATGTGCATGGAGGCTCAGAGCAGTAGGCTCTGCCATCTGCTCTGACATGTATAATGGCTCAGAAGTTCATTGCAAATCCAATATGCAGTGAGTGTAAGAGCTCAGAATCAGCATGCAGTGCCACTGCATGACACGCTGAGCAGCTCAGAGCAATAGGCTGTGCAGTAGCATTCCTGGGGTTCACACATACATAGATATTTCTCTCGATTTTTAGTTAGGGTAGAAGAAAAAAATTGAAGAGAGAAGAATGGATGAAGGTTCAATATTCAAAAATAATTCCAGGTCAGGGCGCACATTTTGCATATGACCTGACCGCTCAAGAGCTGCATTAATTTATGGACAGTTTGGGATTGCTTGTTTATGCTGTTTATGGGGGGATTTATTTTTAATATAGGATTTTGGCAAAATGCATTTTGTTTTCCTCAGTTTCTTTTGGAAAATAATAACTAGATTGAATGGAGCATTTTAGAAGATACTTCATTTCTTGGCTTTTAAAATCAATATTTTTCACACTAGCACGAATATTTTTTGCAGAAGCCTTGGCAGCTATTTTTGCTCATTGTAATTGTGGCTATAGGTGAAGATGGAGTACCTTTCTCTCATTATTAAGAGCTTAGTAGCCCTGAGCTAAAGGCTGCAATTCTTCATGTCACCACTGTGGTGGCAAATAAGATTTTCCATTTAGTTTCTAGTAACCTCATTTGTCAAGGAGATTGTATTTCAAGTTTATATAGATTTAAGACAAACAAAAGTGGACAGTTAAATACTTCGTCATAAATTGAGTTAACCCATTATTAAATAATTAAACTAATGGAACATTAACATTGCTGATATGCTGGACTATTTCACACTTTGTGTAAAGAAGGTTTGTGAAGTTAATATAAAAGTTAAATAATCTTTTCATTAATGACAGTTTCAGCATGCTTCCAGCACAATGTCATGCACTGGCACGAGTGTCATCCAAAATTATGGCTACGGTTTTGTCCACAGAACTTTTCCCCTTAATTTATACTGTATGTTTTTAATGTGTGTGTGTGCGCGTGTGCATGGGCATGCATGTGGTGATCAGGAGCCTGGATCATGTGAAATCTGCCACAGATGTTTACAAAACTTGAAAAGAATTTTGTCGGAAAAAGAGATCTGTTCTTACGGATTTCTTGTGGGTTTCTTTCCTTCTTTCTTCTTCCCTCTTCATTTTTCCTACATTTTCCTACAGATGGTTGAGATA
Source organism: Falcunculus frontatus (assembly GCA_013398115.1). NCBI lineage: Eukaryota > Metazoa > Chordata > Aves > Passeriformes > Falcunculus > Falcunculus frontatus. The sequence continues at coordinate 590,312 of VZRV01004236.1, forward strand.
AAAAATGTTATGTTAGCAGGTAGGATTATGCTCACTCCCTCTCCATCTTCATATGACATGCCTTGTGTGCTGGGTGACTAACCCCTACTTCAGTGGGTAGTTCACACTAAGGGGCTCTGGATGAAGGTTCTGATCAATTCAAGTGTAGAAATCACTTTTGTACACACTATCCTAGCCAACACCATTTGTCATCTGGTTTAGATTGTCCCAACTGAAACACTTAACTGCTGGTATCAACTGCAGGTTTGCGATTTGACAAAATTTAAAATTCAGTGAAAGCATGAAATTGCAAATGACTCACAAAATGAAATTAGCATAGCCTACATATCATACCGCGCTTTCTTCCCCCTTCTCTCATATCCACTTCTGTGCCTTTGGGGTTCATGGGAAGTCTTTGAAAATTTAAGGTAGGACAGTACTTTCCACATCACAATGCAAACACTTAGGGACTCTCAGAGGCTATTGTGAGGATTAGGATTTTTTGAACACCCAAAACCTTGATTAGGCATATTGGAAAGGGATGTGACATTATACAAATATCTTAATTCTACAACATTCCTGTTGAGTGCAAACAGTGAAAAAAGTTTCAAGTTTTTTATAGTGGAGTTTATGGTTCTGAATAACACCCAGCCATGTCTCACCATGGAAAAGGCTAGTGTAGGCATCATTTATCATGTCATAGCAGAGTGAGGAAGTCCATAAATTTTGATGGTCTTTCGAATACTTCCTGGCAACTTTTTGTAGACAAATTTTCGCCATTTTCAAATTTATTCTTCTTGTGATTTTCCTGATCAAAGTGCTTTCATACTTTCAATATAAATAATGATTCAAAGGGAAAAAATGAAACTGATTGAAACTTTTCAGATTGTGTATATCTTGTTAATTCCTCATTATCTTGATAGCAGAAATAATAAGAAAATAAAAGTCTAAGAGTTAATGTCTTCATTTTATGTTTTATTTTAATTCTGAACTTTTTTTTAAAATCTCATATGATAGACTAAGTATACTAACAGTTTTTTTCTTCTCTGAATCATTAATGACAGACTTTTGAAAACCCACTTTGTCACTCTCCAAGCACCCAAAAAACTACTAGATTTCTATAATAGAAAGGTATGTGATTTGGTCATTATTATTTTAAAATAATATTTTATTGCAAATAGTAATCTGAAAAATGAATCTTAGATGAAGAAAGTATTTTGCTTTCAGAATTTGATCAAATTCTGACTCAAAAATTATATGCTTATGTTGTTTCTATAAGGCTGTTTGATCTGACAGAGTCAACATTTCTTTTCCCACTGCATAAAAAATAAAGCAAGAGAGTAAACCAAAATTTTCACATTCCTTTAGCAATCCATTCCTGAAATATTTTTAAAACCTGAAAAACTTTCCTAGATATTTTCTTGTAGCAAAAATTGCTGCTATTTTACAGTAGCAGTAAAATATCTCCTTTCCCAACTATTCTATTTTTAACTTTCTATCCAATTCTTTGCAAACTCAAATACTTTAAAGCCAAGAATAATCTCTGAAGGGCATCAAAAATCTTACCTAAACTCATTTTGTTATTATATAAATGTACGGAGAAATGTGTTCCAATCACAACAAAATAACGTGATCATCGATTTATCGGTAGATGTTTCTTATTTATAGGCATTAAAGTTATTATTTTGATTTGGTTACTCAGATTACATTCCTGCAAATATATTCACAGTGGCCACCTGTACTTTATGTGAAATTCTAATGATTTAATTGCTTTTTATGTGTTGAAGAACCATTATAACTATTTTTATTGATAGTAGAAATAAACTGATGGTTCTTTAGAAAGCACCTTTTTATGGGCAAAAAGAATATGTACTCCGCTTCCATAACTTTTAACCAAAGGAGGAATGAATCTGCTCATATTCATAATCCTGTGCTTTTCATGACTTAAAAATCTCCCCGAGAATCAAAGGCTTGTTTGTGGTTAGTTAACTGAACACCAGATTTTTCCCAGTGCTCACTGGGCACATCTTCCTTTCCTGAGCCTCGTGATGCCCGGGTACAGAGGATACATGCAGCTCACAGAGAATCAGACCTTGCCACCCTTAGGGCTTTGCTTGGCAGGGTGCCGAGACACAGCAAATGTTTCATTCACTACAGATAAGGAATCCGTTTTTTTCACTACTGGACGTGGATAAAGGAGAGTATACCTGAAAGCATAAATTTTGAAGAGGAAAGAAATTAGTAGATTTACAGTAGATAAGGCAGCTAAATAGATTCCTAAGATTACATTTAGCAATAGGAATATTGTGCACCAGCTTTAGTACTTTTCTTAGGTTCTATGTCTCTTTTCTTCTTCTCTTGACTGACTCCTTATCAAGATGCAGTTTCATTACCAGAGAGGCTGCCTCCACATGACAATGCCACCAACACTTTCTCGTGTCCAGGCATCACACTGCTGTTCCATCAGTTCTACGGGCACAAGCATTTGTACAGCCACACTTTAAACAAGATCACAAGTGCTGCCTAGCGGTCCTCATTGGCAGTCAAATAAGATTTTCTGAGAGTAGCAAAGATCTTGCCTGCTGACAGCTAAGGAGAGAGATCCTTGTATGATATATGATTTTTGAAGCAAATACATTGATTCAAAAAAATCCTTCTGCACAGCCGTATGCTTATAAATATATGCATTCTTAGTAAAAAATGCAAGCATTGGCTAAGTATTGTCTCATTTATTTCAGCTGACATGACACGTGTACCTGAAATTAGATGAGTGTTGAAGTTCACTTAAATTATGCCTCATTTTCTGAAGTTTCCTCATGATCCAACATCAACACAAAATATATGTTTTGATTAGAAAATTCAACTCTGACTCTGAATATTCCACTCTGAATCTGATCCAGAATACTAAATCACCATTAGCTACAAATCTTTCAAACGTTTAGCTGTTCAAAAAAGACAGAAGAAAATTATATTGTTATAGGTATTTTTAAAATCATTTTGTCACCACAGTATTCTGCATATTCTCATAGTCTAGTTTTTGTAAGCTATATTAAATTTAAAACAGCTCTGGGAGCTTTCTTGATGAATTCTCAATGGTTGGTTCCATTAAGCAAAGATTGGTTTGCTTGTCTGGAAGTGAACCAACGATTGGTTCAAAGTGTTTTATACGAATTCTTGGTTGGAAATACATTATTATTGTAATGTGCCATTTGTATTTTCACTATTTTGAAAGGGTAGATCAGTTATCTAGTCTCCATACTGAATAATTCAAATAAGTGTTCTCTGTTAAATATTTAATCTATTCAAAATTATACAGTCCCAATATATATCAGTTAAATGCATACATTTATGGAAGCCCAGTTTTATTAAACCAAATTAAATATTGAATCAAATTTAATAATTAAACTAAATTACCTAATGGATCAATTTAACATATAACTTCAATTTATGCCACCATACTGAAATAACAATGGAATAAATATTGAATGGGTTAAAAGTAACCATGCTTATCTGCTGCTAGAAATATTTCTTCTAAAGACCTAAGAGGTAGATGCATGTGAATATGAACAGACAGACATATATTTCTCTGCCATTGATCTTCTTAAACTAGAAAATAAAAAATGTCTGCCACTATAGTGGCCACTACAGACAAAAATAGAAAGAAAATGTAGTTTATATACACCTGGGTTTTAGAAACCTATTCATGAATGATCTAAAATTAACTTAATAGCAAAGAACTTGTTAGGGATATTCTTTTCCAAGCTCCTCTTCCCTTTCTTATTTCCAGCCTGAGCTATGCACTACTTAAAATGGACTCATAAGCTGTGTTATGCTATTTCAGGAAAAAGTTATCATTTGAATTGAGAACCCAAAAGCCTAGTAGTCTGGTGTATGGCACTAGTTTCAAACTGATTCTTCATCTTCTTTATGAAATGCTTCTTTTTAGTCCATTTCAAATCATAGTTCAGCAAGGAATTGACTTTTTAATATTCACTTGCATTGACAACTACATGGGTATGACAAGTATATGAATCTAATAGCTTCACTCACTTCACAGATACATATGATCAGTCAAAAACAGAGCTGAAAAGTTACGGAGGATTGATTCCGATTTCCAGTACTTGGACTTTGATAGATAAAGTCAAACTGTTTTTTTACAACTCATCATTTGCCAACCTTGTAAAATAACTTATTCAAACTAAACATATCCTACCGTTAAAACTGAAAAGGAATAAACAACATTGGTGGCAAGAATGATAGATAAATTGACCTAAAAGTGAATTTGAGCATAAAAAATTAACATTGATATCATGCCTCTGGAGCAAATAGGTAGAAAATAACAGAGTGAAGAGACTGGAACTTCCTTGCTTTTAATCAGCAACTGCTAAAACAAACTAATTTATGGAAATCGATGCAGAAAGAAAGATTGGGTTTGGCATCACTGAGTTTAATGACCAGACTACAATTCTCTAAAGGCAGGAAGTTCTTAAAAATATTTTCATTATCCAGATTCCTGATCTATGCCCAGGGAACCTTTCTGTGTACCATATTTTCTGAATCTGACATTTTGCAGCTTTTCTGCAGCAAGAAAATCAAGAAAGTGCTTGAGAGAAGATCTGTAGCCTAATAATTGACAATGTTTCTTTAAAATACGTGGTAATGCCACCTAAAGCTGTTTTTTCTATCTTTGTAGTAAGAAAGAAAATGATCAGCAATTTGCAACAGTTGCTTTCTCTGATATCTTCAGTCTAGCTGCATTTTTGGAAAGCCAAAAGACAGTTTTATTCAATGGGATTGAATATTCTTAAAAAAAAATAATCCAGAAGACAATTTTTTTCAATTATTATTATAATTTAGCATATTTGTATACTCTGATCTTTTTTTGTTTCATTAGAAAGATTCTAACTCTCTTAAACAAATTTAAGTAATTTGACTTCAACGAAAAAGTGAAGAAGTGATTCCTTATACTCAGCACATGCCCTAGGTGTATCTCAGCTGCCCACTGGGGAACTATGGGACCCTTCAACTCAGAGTTTGCCAAGAGAGAAACAGAGTGAGCAGCTCATTAGTCAGCCACCCTCTAAAGGATGCTTAGTTGGTGGAAGAGGGGACAGGGGATGAAATAACATACTATTGGAATTTAAAAAGCAACTCTACATAACAACTTTTTGAAAAGAATGTAATACAACTTCTTTCAACTTCCTCATTTTCTGAAAGAAATGTATCAGAAACATACATCTGCAGGCTTCAGCAAATATTTGCATTTAATATCTGAAGTCCATAAATGAAACCAAATTAGGAGAATTCTGTGGTGTTTTACACTCAGTGCATCTTCATCTCTCTCTCCTCTTAAGCTGTACTAACCAGTAGGAAGAGACAACTATCATGATTATTATTTTGTAAATAATGTAAATAGAGTTATAGTACAGTAATGCCTGTACTGATATTTCTGACTTTGGATTTTGAAAATAAACCAACAAACATATTTTATTAACAATAGAACAGAACAAGGAACTCCTCCATTTTTTTGGACTGGCATATTGAGGGGTTTTTCATGTTTTTTCACACTGACAATACAAAAATGTGACTTGTTAATCTAAGTCACAGTCTCATGATATTTTGAACTGGGTTTTTTTATAGTATGAGTGTATTATCCATCTCACAGAACTCTGGGCTTTTGAAGAATACAAGCTGAAAAGATGTAGGATTCCTTTTTACGCATGTAACTTACAGGTATTCAAAGAGCTTCACATTTGCCTTTTTAATAAGTCATACCATATTGTGTAGAAACAGCATTATTGGGACAGATTCCCCGGATGTGAAAATTAAAATAAGTCCAAATTATAGGAAGATACATAAAAAAATAACAGTAGCCCTTAAAATGCCAGTTACTCACATCCTTTCTCTTTGCATTCTCCCACAGCAACATTTTGATTCTAAATAGTACAAAATTTGAGTGCTGTTACACTACAATGTTGTTGTTCACTGCTGTTACATCTCCATTAATGGCTTGGACACAGGACTTGAAGAAACACTAAGTTTGCCATTGACACTAAATTGGAAAAGCTGATGACCCCCTCAAGGGCAAAGAGACCCTGCAGAGTGACCTCAACAAATCAGAGATATGGACAACCACCAACTGTATGAATTTTAGAAAGGGCAAGTCCCAGATTTTGCACCTTGGATGGCGCAATCCTGGCTGTATGTATAGACCAGGGGATGGGAAACTGGAGATCAGTGCTGTGGAAAGGGACCTGGGGATCCTGGTTGGTGGCAAGTTGAACATGAGTTGAATATGAGCAGCCAGGAGGGCCAACCCTGTCCTGGGGTGCATCAGGCCCAGCATCACCAGCCGGGCAAGGGAGGGGATTGTCCTGCTCTGCTCTGGACTGGGACATCCTCATCTTGAATCCTGTGTACAATTTTGGGTGCCACAATATAAAAGAGACGTTAAGTTATTGGAGAGGGTCCAAAGTAGGGCAGCAAAGATAGTGAAGAGTCTGGAGGGGAAGCTTTATGAGGACAGGCTAGGGTCACTTGGTCTGTTCATCCTGGAGGAGACTGAGGGAAAACCCCATTGTGATCAACATCCTCACAAGAGGAAGCAGACACCGATCTCTTCACTCTCGTGACCAGTGACAGGACTAGAGGAAATGGCATGAAGCTGAGTTGGGGGAGATTTAGGATGGATATCAGGGAAAGGTTTTTCAGCCAGAGTTGATGAGCACTGGAACAGGCTGCCCAGGGAAATGGTCAGAGCACTAAGACTGACTGAGTTCAAGAAGCTTTTGGAAAATGCTCTCAAACACATGGTGTGACTCTTGGGAGGTCCTGCATATGGCCAGGAGTTTGAGTCTATGATCCTGTTGGGTCCCATCCAACTCAGCATATCCTATGTTTTTATGATTCTTTGATACATCATTTCAGTTTTGTTCGGAGGTAAGATGATGCTAGGACTGTGATTTCCCTACCTTGGGAACCTCTCCTGCTCAGAAGTCTAGCCTGGAAGAAAGCTATGGAAGGACTCAGGCATGTCACCTTGTATAGCTTGATCTCAGTAATTTACTCAGGAATGTAAGTAAATTGAGGTTTTTCTTCCTCCATGTGGGGTCATACAGAGTGTTACAGTCCAGTCCTTGCAGAACAGAGAAATGAGAATGTGTAGCCCAAATGAGAGGAATTGAAATGAGTAAAATATCAGAATCAAATCATTAAAGGGTATATCTATAATTTATGTATATGTATTTTTTAAATTGACTGGATGTCTATAAATATGGGTATAGTCTTTTAGTGGAGTGGATGAGAGCAGGCAATGAAAATAATATAAAATTGTATTTCAATATATAATGTTTTCATACTAACTGGAATATAAAAATGGGGAAATACTAAAACAAACAAAAGACAGCTCTTCTTCCTAACCCCTGAATTGACCAGTATCACCTAACTTTATGCAAACTGTCTAGTCAACCAAGAAGCTGGAGTGTCAAAATGTGGAAGTGGGATCCTGCAGACCTGTGCTAGCTGCTCAACTCACAGTATTACATCATTGTGAGTGCAGGTGCTAAACTTCATTAGAACAGCTCATTTTTATTTCCTCTGTGACATTCTCTCCTCTTTCCACTGAAGCCAGCACTTTCTCAACTCTCTCGTCTAGATGACTGTACAAGCTTGGGTGTTCAAACCAAGTAGGGAATTACAGCATTTAATTTTGCAAAAGCAATTGGGAGACTGATTAGCAAAGGTTATCTGGGAAAGGAAGCATTATGAAATAGATTTCTGCCAACTCCTTGTTTGCAGGTGCACAGGAATGTAATAGTTCCCTACTGCAGAGCACGGTGCTGCTCTGAGCTGTCACCAATGTCTTCTATCTCTGAGACTTCTTGAGTGTGTGAAATGCCTAAGAGGCTGGCTGGAAGGAGGGTAGCAAGAACGGCTTCATCTTTTATCTTTGCATCTGTCACAGTGCTGAAGAGAGAAGTACACTCAGTTGAAGAGAGATGATCTAATGTCCCAATATATTCATGACTCACTTTTGACTATTTTAGTCCAGACAGCAATCAGACATTGGCAAACTTTATTCAGGCTGCTATTCATTTCTTAACTTCTCCGGGTTTAAGCCAAGTTGAGAAGTCAGATTTAGAGCCTGATTAAGGTATCTACCTACAGATTCATACAACTGCTAAATATAATGCAAAATATCTTATCTCAAAATACAGTTAGTTTCGATAAAGTCAGTGAAGAAAACAGAGATGAGAAAGCAATTCAGTTCACTCTAAAGTGAAATTAAATACCTCTTTAAAACAGGATTTAACTGCCTAAAAGTAATATTCTGGTGTCCCTTTGGATCTTTTGAATTCCCCCAACCTACAAAGATTCCAACTTCCAACTGAGGTTTTTTGAGCTTGAGCCCTTGTGACCCCAGACATTCGCTGGTCCTTGGGTGATATCCACCCATCTATGCAGACATACTGGCATCTGAAAAGCTGCTAAACATTTGTGTTTGGGCAGTTCCTCTGTGGTTAGCGGAATCACTCCCCAAGTTTATTAGGTGCTAAATCTCCCCAGGTTATAGTGGGAATTTTAGAAGCATGAACATATTTTAGCTGAATAAAGTAATGGTGTTCATTTACAGGATCATTTGAGAAGCCCTAGAACATCTTAAACGCAAGATTTGGAGATGTGACAAAGATGTGACTCGTGGAAGATGTGTTCTTTCCAAGCCAGGTAGAAAGTCTCAAATGTCTAAGTTGACAGTAAATGCCTACCTGCAGACAACGAAACCAAGCTCTCCCTCACATATGTACATCTGCATACAACCTCCTCTCTTCAGATGCCTTAGGGTAGAGTCCACTGGCTGGCTCCAGTGAAGAGAAACACTCTCAGATTGAAGGTCATGTTACCTAACCTTCAAACTTTAGACCATTTCCTAAGTCATAGACTATGTCCTAAAATCTGCAGGAATTTAAGTAGGATTTTGTCACTTATGACATCCAAATATCTCTCCATTACAAAGAAACTCTGTCAATCCAACTCTTACCATTCACTCTTAATAGACAGAGTCATCTTTTTTGGAGAAGTCCCAGAAAGAAGAAGATTCTGGTTGTGTGTTTCCTGCCTCAGCTAAAGAGTAGGGCTTAGTTTGATGTTTTCCCTTGCTGTTCTGCTATGAGATCACAATGTAATCTTCAATCAAGTGAAGAAAAAAGTTTTGAAAAATCGTGTGTCCTCATAAATATTTATTGATTGTTCATCTTCCTGAAAATGTTAGCTCTTTCACAGTTTCACTGAGAAGTCTTCCACCTCACTGTAAGGTGATCAACTTATTTAAGAAAGTGGAACCTGTTAAATAATAATTTTCCTCTAATTATCTTTCTTTTTGTTTTGAGCTTGTGATGGGAATGGGAGAAAGACACCTTTCAAAGCTCAAACTTCAAATTATATTTTTGCTTCTACATACCTAGAGAGGATGCTGATTGTACTTATAGTTTCAGAAGTTTAAAACCTACAATATTTGAGTTGTTAATTTAAATTTGATATTCCAGCCTACTGAGAGGAATTTTTGCTGTACTAAAAAGACACAAATTAGGGAAACATGCCTGTGGCCCACAGAGGCACAGTAATCAGTCTTGGCTTCACTAAACCTTTTTGATACGTGGGGAAAAATAAATTAAATTATGACATATAACGTATATATTTGCAACTGCATGAGGTTTGTTATTTCATTAGCAGGTGATTTGAAGGGTTATTTCATAAAACTAGCCAAATTACAGAGGAGAAAATAATCCAAGAATGCCCCAAAATACTGCTTCTCAGACAAGAAGCAAAGGAAGGTTGTGAAATGCATGTAAGGGACAGATAACCCTAGCAGCTCTTGAGAAATACTTCCAAAGACAATCTATTCACATGCTAATTTTTCCTTTTTTTTTCAAAATACAGCTGTTGGTGAGGGGAATCTGTGAAGAGGGGAACTGATAGGGCTGATGTTTCGAGATATCTACCTGCAACTAACATAGAATAAGTGCAAATGCATATGCAGAGTCCTTTCTCTCTGGGGATATGCTACTATGGCTGAGGGTCAGACAGGACATGCTGTCAGTATGTCCTCGCTGCCAGCCAGACCAGAGTCTGGGTTCCCAGGAGGTGTTCTGAAGCAATGCCACCCACAGCACCTTCACTTTGATGCTTTCTTCAGAATTAAAATAGAGGAGAAAACACCTTACTCAGTCCGATCAAACTTAAAGATCCTTCCAAGGATCAGACAGGCTTACAAGTTCTCCTCATCCTCTCCGGATAATCGTTTGTTCTGTTGCTCTGATTTTCATTTTCCTCCTCTCTCTGAACTAATCAGATTCTTTCACTGGAGACAGGTGTTAGCTAAATACTGATTTAATTTTCACAACATTGGCTACTGTTCTTCCTTTCTCTGTTGCTCTGTTATACACTTGGGGAATGAGGAAAAGGAGAGTTAAATCCACAGTTCTCAGTCTGAAGGAAGGTGCTGTACCCTGATGCTCTCTCAAGAGAATAGTCTGGGAACAAGTAATCCTAGAAAATAAAGTCACTGTGATGCAACCTCCATGCAATTCACAGAGAGGTTTCTGCTGGAGTGATAAGGCCGGGTACAAGGGTCAAGCTTTGTCCCATCTTTAAACTGGTATTCTGATATGACACACTATCAGATTGGTCCTCTGACAAATGAGGAGTAGGTTTTTAATTTAAAAAAAATCAGACAAACTGAGCTGCAAGTAACTACATTTAAAATGCTATTGAATACCATACAATATTTAATAATTAAAACAATTACCCAGGGAGCTGAAGACACACTACATTACATTACATTCCTTCCCCATGATTAGAAGTTCACATGCACAACTCTTCATCATGAAGAGCGGAAATGTGCTTCTCAGAGAACGACCTGGAAATTTCTATTTGAGTTCAGTGCGAAATACTCAGCTTTTGTCGCACAGAACCTTAAATTACAAAATCTAATGTAATTGCTCTTCAGGTAGAGGATAATGCAGAGACATATGTTCTGTGGGCAGCAAACACCTTATCATGCATCTCCGTTTGTAAATGTTATTTCATTAACGCCTTTGTCTCCAAGACAGACATTCATCTTGTTTAACTTTAGCCTTCTAAAAATTGTCTATTCTGCGTAGTCAATCAGAGGCAATGGCATTTCCAAAGAATGATTAATCTATTTACCGATTTTGCAAGTGTCTATTGTTCCTTTTAATGACATAGTTCAACACCTCGTTTAGGCTGGCCATGAAGTGATGGGATTCAGTGACTTAAGCAAAAAACTTGTAATGCCACTATGATTCTAAAGCGTTGCAGAAATTTGCACACTGCTGAAATATACTACACAGGATGTAGGAGAGATTGAAGACAGGGAGCAGTCAGGTGGAATACTCCACCTGCCGCTATATACCCAGCTGGATGACCCATTTCTAATTTCTAGACAGCTAAGGACAATTGGGTCAAACCCCACTCTAAAGATCTAGTTTCTAGATGACGGTTTCCAAACACTGTACTAACAGGAAGTTAACTTTACCTCACTACAGCAGCATCAATAAGGCAAGAGGCCTAAATGAACATTTGATCTCTTCCAAGAAGAGAGCTTAGTGGAAACTTACTTTAAAGATGCACCATTCCAGCTACTCATATTATTTTTGTAGCCTGACTTGCCCTCCAATACCTCCAATTCATGGAGGAAGTAGGCAGGACTGTACTCTTCATTTTCCATGTGGTATGTTCTATCCAAATCTAATACCACAAGCACTGCAAACAGCTGGGCAAAATTTCAGGTTAGTTAGGCCTGTTGACTTTCTGGTTTTGGCTTACCTAATGGTGCTTCTAACTTTTCCAGATGTATATTTCATATGAGGAGTAGTGTTTATTCTGTGGTGACATTGTTTAGTTATTTAAAGTAAAAATAAATTTATTTTATTTTCTAAGATTGCACTAGAAGAGCTTTTGTTACATAAGATCTGCTTCTGAACCCCCACAAGCAATTTAGAGATAACTAAAACCATCCAGAAATAATTCCACAAGTTTTAAATATGATTCTGAATATGGAAATTCTTTCCTTCAATGTGATCACTTCAGCCTCTTATCCATGCTACTATTTATACTTTGACCTTTAGCCGTGTGCTTTGCTTTTCCCTTTAATAGGAAATTGATGAATCCATCTACCCGTTGTTGGATTTGTTGCCCATCAATTCTGAGCAGTAAATTTAATTGCCTACCCACTAAAAATTCAACTAATAAGAATCTTTTTTTAAAACTAAGGCATATTTATTGCAGGTATTTTTCAAAAGCAAAATCAATAAACTTGCAGCATACAGCATATCTATAGTTTGCGATGTAGAAGGAAAACAGCCTCCCAAAGATATGTAGCATAATAAAAGTATGAAGCAATAAATATATAAAAAATATAAAATTATAGTGAAATGAGAGTGTGATGGTAAGTAGGAGATAATAGTAAGTAAAATCAAAAATGACCACCGGAATAGAAATCACATTTTTAAAGGTCAAAGTTTTTAATGAGATTAATGCATAGGCATATCCTTCAGTCTTTCCTCATCCCAGGACTCATGTATTCCAGCCGGGAGTACACCTTAATCAAGACTAAACAATACTGCCCTAATATGTGAGAATTATCACAGACAAATCCTATAGACATAATTGGTCTTTGTAAGGCAAGAGGATAGGCATTCAAAGTCCTTATCAGAACTGTTTTTCTAAAATTCTCTGAATTCAGATATTAAAAAGACAGGGTTTTGCCAATTAACTGGAAATACAGTGACTTCCAATATTCTGATATGAATCTACTGTTAGGCAGGACTTTTCTAAGAGAGTCGAGAGTCTGCACACATACATTTCCCAACAGATAGTGGGTTTGCACCAGAGATATGATGAGCTATGGCAACATAAAGATATATAAAAGTAGAAACTGGGAATGTGTAGCAGTCTTTTGTAATGTATGCATTTCAGACCACCTTATCACATTTATATGAGCTAGAAATGAGATACTGAAGACAAAGTTTTCTTTTGCATTTTTTTTTTATTCTAAGCTTCTTTGGTTAAGTTGCCTGTTACTCATAGTGAATTTCGAATATATCTTTAAGAAGGAAGCTGACAAAATGTCTAATTATATACCGCAAATTGACTTGTCTGAATCGACACATACAAGTAACTAAGGGCAACCATCAAACCACAGCTGAAATGCAAAGAGTAGATTTATTTCATTACCTCGCTAACGATGTTGGGCGTTGGGAACGCAGGCTCCGTTGGGCTCAATTCATCCCAGCACAGAGCAGGAGAAGGGTTGGGGATGGCTTGGTCCCTGCCTCACTGTACAAAAAGCTTTGGACATGTCTATGAGAGTGTGTTATCTCACCAGAGGAATTCTAGCTCTCAAAACAGGAGGAGGATGAACAACTGTAGGCATAAGAAATGAAGTTTTCCCACACCAACATTTTTAGAATTTCCAGCTGCAAGATCATTTTTAGCAAAACTATTCCCTCCTCTTCCTCAAATTTTCCAGTTCTAACCCTTTCCTACCAACACTTTTGACTGCAGATTTAAAGAATACGAAACTTCTGGCAATCATTTTGTCCAAATAATTTATCTGGTAGTTCAGTATTCACTTTCAATGGTAAAGATCACCGGTGTGAAATATTAAAGATTATTATTTGTAGTACTTCGCCCTGAGATACCCCTGTGTAAAAGCAAAGGAGAATAAGGCTGATTTAGTATCTAATTGAGGCACTTTAGAAATGTGCACTCTGACAAGCATCATCGGGCCTCAGGTATAGCAGGCCCCAAAATACATCAGGGTATCCTTTGTAAATATACTGTTAGCATGTTTAGCCTACTTCTGAATTTACAGCCAATGAAGTCAAGATGTAGACCTTGTGCCGGTTCTCAGCAGCAGACTTAACAATGGATGTAATGCATTGGGAAGGGAAAAGAATAAATTCCCTTTACCCTGGCTGTTGAAACTGCACCAGGTAGCTGCACTGGGCAGTTGCATGGGCATAGCTGAAAGATCAGGAAGCAGAACCTGGCATAAAAATGAATGGTTTAATTTTACCTAAATATTTCCTTTGCCTTCAATATCAAGTTCAATGCCTTGTATAATAAGGAGAGAGTGGCATTCAACTGTCAAAACCTCACCTTTTAACCTGTCTATGTTAGGTGACTGAATAAGTTGACCTTCAAATCTCTCCCTATACATAGATATTGAGTCACCTTGGATCCTGCAGATACTTATGATAACAACCGTAAAATTTCACAAAGAAAGAAACAGCATCTTTAGATTTCCACTCATTATTCTTTATTCCCATCTGTCATGCTCAGTCCCTCAGCCTTTAGGATATCACTATTTGTCTATGCATTTCTCAGGATACCTTTTTGGGTGATGAATTAAGCTCCCTGACCAGAAGGACGCAGTGTCATGTTGCTGCTCAAAATAGAGATTGTTTTGATGAGGTGTAGTTTGTCTCAGAGACAGAAAGAAATCACTGCTCAATTTCATGGCAGGGGACCATGGCAATGGGGATGCCTTTAGGGAAGGTGAAAGTGTGCGCCTTCCTGCTCTTTCCATCCACGCCACTACTTATTACCTCCGGATGAGTAAACAGGACATGAAAAAAGTTTCCTTTCCTGTGACAAGCAGGCATGGTAAATGTTTTAGTGGTTCATGCACTTATATTTGTTATGAACTTTTATTTCTTGATCTTTGACATGTACAAAATATTTAGTTTACTAATAAGAATAAAAAGGCAGGAAACATCTTCAATTTCTTTTTTCTTTAACTGTCTCAAAAATCCCAATAGTTTTTGCATTTGAATCAAGTTTCTCAACAGACATATGGTCATAACAGAGAAATCATTCTAGTCAGTAAAGCCCTAAGCTAAGCCCAAAATAATTTGATCATTTGTAAATCGTTGTCACTCGAATGTTTTCCCAATATGGCTTAATTATAATTCAACACAGTGTTAAGCTTCTGGGAAAAGACCTCCATCAAAAGGTACTTCCTGGGAAAAGCGGGAAATTGAGAGCTCTCAGCTAGCATTGCACTTTATTATTCATGTAAAATTCTTCTGCACCACTGAACATCTGCTAATAAATTTGATTCAAGTTTCCATGATAGCTTTTACCCTCATCATTCAATCTCTGCATGTGCTTGTATCTGATGAGAATTGATGTTATTTATTATTGCTGAGAATTCTTATCCTATTAACAATTTAGCCCATAAAGTCATCAGGTAAATTAAAGTGTTTATAAAGAGCCTCCTTCCCCAATTTTAAAAATTAAATAATAATCTTGCTTTAGAAGAGAATTTCTATAGATTCCCTGGAAGCTAACTGACAGATGGTCACCTTGGCAGTAGGCTGCAGTAGTGCAACCATACATTTATTGAGAGCTTCTGATGCAGAAGGTGATCAAGAGCATCAGAAGCTATTACTTTTAACTGAGGTTTGTCAATCTTATTTTCCTTTGTGTCTCCACATATACAGATAAGCTAAACCCAGATCAAATATAAAAGTTCCTTTGAACAAGTACAGATCTGTCATATTGATTTGGTGTTTGACTTTGTTCCATGTGCTATAGCTATTTTCCATGTGGTTAGACCACAGAATTGAGGGTTAAGGTTTCCTAAGTCCATTCTGAGATCTTCCTCTGAATCACTGTCTGGCCTTTTAAGGAGTCACTAAGATCAAGCTTATCAGAAATGCTTACCAATGTTTCTGTTTAAGCCAAGCGTTTATTTGTGCCAAGCTTGAAACACCCACAATGGGTGAATCCTCTTGATATTCCTGGCCTTAATCTCTGCATGTATCTCTTCTTCTTATAAATGCAATAAAACTAACTTATTTCGTATGGTTATGTGACATAACACTTTTGAATCTCTCAGAAAGGCTTAGTAGAAAGGTCATAATATAAAACCAGAATTCTGGAATAGTACATGATGAAAGGGACTATTACTAAACCAGGAGTAGTCAACTAGAAACAAATATTAAATTTGTCTCCAGATATTTATGGTACAGAAGATCAGCATGTACAGGGAAAGGGCAAAGACTGTCAGCTGAGTTCTGCTTGTCCAAAAGTGCACCAGGAGCAGTTAGGCAGAGATATTACGGAGCCAACTGAAGTGGACATGCGCTCACCAGTGACTCACCCAGAAGGAAAACTCCCATTCAAAAAGACCAGACAAGTTTTCATCCTCCTTGCAGCTTCTTTTCCCTTTAAAAGGGAAAAAAACTTGTGCAAGGATTGCAAACACACCTTTCCTTTCATCCTGCAATTTTATTTCATGGATTCTCTAGCTTTCACTATAAGACCTTTCAAAACCTTAAATATGTTAAATAAAATAATCACGTAACGCTGTTGGAGCTACACTACTTGTTATGTCATGAAGCACAAAAAGTTAATTGGCTTGCACCATTGTCAAAAAACGTGTTATTCGAAGTACTGCTGAAAAGGTAATGTATGAATTGCAGTATGATATAGCACATTTCAGGTTTTATTATGTTTTCTTTTTCTATTTTCATTTTCAGTTGCTTAGGCTTCCTTTTGCAAACCCCTTTTATTCTCTTTTTAGATTATTTTGCAAAACTGGCACTTTTGAAGCACAAAAGAAAAATGTCGATTGCATTGTTGGAGTATGCACCCCCTAGTGTCCCTGAGACAGGTCATTCAGCCATCCTGTCCAGCATACATATCTGCATATGGAATTTTTTTCTCCTAGTAACGTGTTGCAGTAGTTATATTATAGTCCTCCTTGGGATTACATTGCTATAGTGATATTATTAAATTCATTTGATTGGATGACTTGACCCTAAAACTGTTTTACTCTTCGAAATTACTGCTAGGAAGAAAGGTCAGCAATAATTTGAGATTTTATTCATTGCTATTGCTTAATTCTATATTTGAGATCAAAGCATACTCTACTTAATAATAACTAGCCATATCAGAAATTAAGAATCTGTGTAATCTGAATCTATTTGTACTTTGCATTGTCCACAGGGACCCCACTGCTCCTACAATCAGCTTTCATGTAGAGATTGTAGGCTCTGTATGACCTTTTGTATAATGTGAATATTGTTGCAGGTATGGCACAAGAGGTCTGGATATAGTAATTTTATGAACTTCTTCATTTGTAGTTTAAACTATTTTGCTTTTTGTACTATACTATACCTTTCTGGTGCATAAATACTTCCCACTGATTTGATAATCTGTGAATTAAGCATCAACATAATCAACCAGCCCACATTCAGTGCTGGCTCCATTAGGTTTTGGAATTAAAGGATGCCCACAGAGCTTATTCTTCCAATTTTTTTTTCCAGATCTGGAGCAATTAATAAGGTTTCCTAGTTGGACTTCATCAAATGAAACTGCATCTAGAAGGACAGATCTCTAGTGGGTTTGATTTCTTACTGCCTTACTCCTACAGGTAATTACATTGATGCACAGCACAAACATTACTTAATCAGAATAATAGCATTCAATACCTAGTTTGGACTTGGGTACATTTTTATCCATGCAAAGTAATGAGTATTCTGATTCTTTCTTCTTTCCTTGATGAAATTTGAAGAATACACTGAGAACACTGGTTTTCTCAACAGTGGCTTTAAACTTGGGAATGCACTCTTTATTAGAAAATTAAATTTTGTTTTATCATGTCAAAATGAAGGAAAGGCTGAGGGTCTGCAAATATTTATACCCCTATGAAAAAAATTCATATATTTAGCATCAGAAGGTTTTCCACCAAGATTTCTATGATGATGTTCATAGCCAATTTCTGGATATTCTGCACTATTTCAGTTGCACAGGACATTGAATTGATGGAATACAATTGTCCTGGCTAGTGCAAAGAGTTAAACATTATCTAGACTGTCCCCTTTCTCAAATACAGACTGTTTATTTAAATTTGTTGAAAAGTGAAAATGGAGGACTTATGAAGGAACAGTCCCTTTGATTTACACATCTGGCATCCTGGAAATCGGTTCCTAGTAACTACAAGCAATTATGATAAAAATGCCATTTAGGAAAGTTTCTAGCAGTAATGATAATGAAGCAACGAAATAGATTGTCTGGGGATATTGTGGATTCTCCACTACTGGAGGTCTTTAAGAATAGGTTAGGCAAACATCTGTCTGAAATATCAGCACAGACACTTTAGCAAGGCGGTAATACCACAACAAAGTGCCTTTGCTTAAGGTCACACGGTGCCCCAACACAAGCAAAAATAGAGGTGGCAGTTCCACAGTACAAAATGGGACCGGCTGCATGGACTCTCTACAGGTCACTGACAATTTCCCCACATGCAACAATTTTTCTCTGACATGTAGAATGATTAAGCAATGACAGTGGCTCCATGGGTATGCACTTTATGCAGTGTGACAGGGTTTTTTGCTACATACAGAAGTCCTTGATCTGCACTGGGATCTGGGGAGGCACAGTACTGCCATGCTGAGGTAACAAAGGAGGACGCTTCTGTTTTCACTTCTCTGTCCTCTCTTTTAAAAAGCAGCCCAGCTTGCTGCCCTGCTTGTCAGACTGAGTACTGCTTCCAGGTCATCACTTTTATAAAATATGCAAGAGTACGTTAACACAGCAGTAATCCAGCAAAGTATTCATATGAATAATTAAACTGAAACTACAGTTGTCAGAAACATGAGCAAGGTACGTGTTTTTCATTATTACCTGTGCATTTTCTGTTCATCTCCTGGGGTACTCTCTAATTTGACATACTACAGTGGGTTCCCTACTCTCTCCATTTCCAGACTTACCCCAAAAGAGCCAACTGATGCACATTGTGGACAGACATCATAACAATGATGACATTATTCAGTAGAAAAGTGAGGCTGGGAATGCTTACTGAAAGGCTGAGTGTCGTGCTTGTATGCAGGAGGAGACATGTCCCTTTGCACTGCAGGTTACAGCTGTAAATTTCCTTTTGGGTGCAAGCTAAATCTTTTGGGCTTTTCTCCTGCTCAATATAAACCTGGAGAAGGCAAGTCAGGGTGGGTAGATCAGGCTCTGGGGTGGGGGAAGTCCCTCCCTACTGCCAACAGAAGGTGCCTAAGCAAAGTTCAGTGTCATTAAGCCAGAAGGGCTGTGTAGATTTATGAAGTGTTTAGATAGTATAGTACAGATAGTATAGTATAAGACCCACTGCCTCACATTTCTGCTCCTGCATCACCACTCCTTTCCTCAGCCATCTTGTATTCACTTAGGCTCACGGGGTACCAGGTTAATAGGGTGATGCAAATTAAACTTCTTCATTTAAAGCTGGTCAGTTTCAACAGATCATTATCTGCCCACCAAAGATCATATCAAATATTTGCTCCACCACAAGTGGGAATGCATGTCAAGACCCGCTGGCAAAAAGGTGGAGAAAGAACCAAAATACCTTCAAAATTATTTTAGAGTTATTTTCCTCCTTGGATTCATTCCAAAACTTCCAGTTATTATCCCTTATGCTCCATATATCTGCTTTCTGTATGCTTTTTAATCACTAATGAAATTGCCTCGGTCAAATGCCTGTAATTCAGACTCATTGCATCAGACCAAGAAGCTTAATTCTCATCAGAGAATCTCAGCTCCACAGAAATTTCACTGAAGTCATTGCAGCTGTAAAAATGATGTGGAGAAGAATTAAGCTCTGTCCTAAACTACTGATTTATTTACTGTGTACAAACTTTAAAACATTTATTATTTACAGATACAGAGGTGGAAAATACCCACTTTCTGTTTATTCTGGGGGAAATTGGGATCATATTGTTATTTGCTTGGTCAAATACCATTTGTGATTGCACTCAACAAATAATACAAGAGAGATAATTTAGAAGTTTTTTGTCAAAGTTTATTTAACATGAAGGGACTCATTCTCTTTGACCAGTGCTTTGCAAGCATTTTCCCTAATCTTATCTGATACCGTTGATTTAATTGAGAAAAGTCACTCTAAAGCAATGACATTTTTCTTGCATGCTTTTGTAAAAAAACCTAAATAATGTAATTACAACTATGCATAGCAAGGTAAAAACAACAACAAAATCACCACAAAAGCAAAACCAGCAAAAAAATTTTGAATGCCCAGGCAGAACAAAGGCATGTGCATGTCTGCAATAAAAAATTGACACAGTTAACATACAGGTAGGTGACCTGTAGATGATCTAATTGTTTTAAAAATTACATTATGAGGGCCTGAGGTGGGAAGAAATAAAGGAAGGAGGGAAGGAAAGAATGACAGGAGTGTTCAATTACCCAAAGGCTTATTCATAACATCACTTTTATCTCAATCGTTTTTTAAGATTTCTAGTTAAAAATGGGTCATGGGCTTAGTAGAACATGACTGAAGAGGATGTAAAAGGTGCTGAAATCTATTTCTGTATCATTAATGCTACAAATAAGAAAAAAAAATCACCTTCATTTAAAGTGTTTGCAGCAAGTTATGATACAAACCAGAAAAAACTCTGTAGACTCAGTGGGCAATGGATCAAGCCTCTAAACTTGAAGCCACTGGCAGCCCTCTGACTTTACTCATCAGCAAAGTTAGGTCTTTTGAATCCTCAGAGTTAATGCCAACAGTGGTTGCTGCTGTGCTGTCACCTGTATGTGCCAGTAGCTCTTCTTGGAGGGAGAAGAAAGAACTCCTACTTAGATTAGATTAAAGATGCCATGAAAAAGGAATTGGTATGAACAGCTTTAAGATACACAAGCCTTTTTCTGCCTTTGTAAACTACAGGACTTTTGAATGACATCAAACAGTTGAATAGTGAGCCAGAACACAGACATACTGGTTTTCTTTTTGTGCGAACGCCTAAGAAAAGGCTTTTCCCATCAAAACAGAGCCACAAGAAAAGATGCAGAGTAGTTTGTGTGTCATCTATAAATATAAGATTTGTCCTCCCATCTTCAATATGTTAGGAAAAAGGAAATGTGACCATTTTGTGAGCACAGAGTAAAGATGCCAACATGATTTCTCTCAGTGGGAAAATTTCTTCTTGTTACAATATGGGACTAAGGCCAACAGTCTAACCCACTGGAATTCAGGGTACAGCTGTCATCAAGGGACTGCAGGAAAAGAACAGCATGAAAATATTCTCTGACCTAAAGTAGGTCTTGAATGATAGGAAATAAGGAAACTCCTTTAATCATCTTATTGTGTTCAGTCTTTGCAATTAATCTCCCCAGAACCATGTCCAGTTATAGCTAAAATTGGTAATTATGCACAAGCATAGGTGGAAGGAATAATTTGGCTGTGTTTAAAAGAAAAATCAGTGAATATTTCAAATTTAAAAATTCATTTTTATTTCAATTCCTTTTTCAAGAATATTAATAATATAATATTCAAAAAAGCTTATTTTTTATTTGCAAGACTCCAACAGTAAACATACTTTGTTGATCTGGGTAGGGCAAAAGTTGAAATTACAGAATGTGAAAATCGCACTCTGTTTTTTTATTTATATATTGTTATTATGGAGTGTTTATTAAGGTCAAGGTATTAGTCCTTGTGTATCTGGACAGGCCATGGAAGGGTCAAAGAAATTTTAGTGTTTCTACAATGTGCACATATTGGCAGTTTGACACCCTTTCATACCCTAGGACATATTGTACAGCAGATATACAGCAAAAGGGCAGACACATATACACAGAAAGCAATATACCCTTGGTCATTTTACTGAGTTGGTTGTTAACAGCAGCAACAGAGACCTGAAAGAAAAATGGTCACATCAAATTATCATTTTCAGAAACATTTCAGTGTGCAGTGACTGGTTCTCCGCCTGGATTCTACCTGACTGCATGTACAGGGTCAGGTAGCCACTGTGTGTTCTGCCAACAAACTCTGTGCAATCACTCAGGCAGATTACAGAAGCAAAGAGAAACAGAAGGTTTTATAAAGAGAAAAGAATCATCAATAAATTCTCCTAAAGAAAAAGAAAATGTCTCCTTATTTTCTTCATTTATTCGTTTCTTCAATACTGCTTTTACCCATATTTCTTCCTTGAAAGAAATACTTTCTGAAACTGCTTTTCTGAAATGCCAGTATCATTTGTGGATTTTTCAACCATTAAAGCTATTATTTCAATTAGTGCTCTACTTTTAGCTATGTTCTACTTAGAATGGCGGTTCTGAGAAGCCTTGACAAGTTACACAGAGAAACAGCTCCCCATTTTCAAACTGCATATAATTGTTTGTCTTTACACAATGTTGAAAGTCATTAAAGCACCAGATTTTGCTGTTGCCCAGATTATAGAGGACTACAGTGATTCAATTGTTTTATCATGTAGTCACAGAATCACAGAATGGGTCAAGTTGGAAGGTACCACAGTGGATCATCTGGTCCGACCTCCCTGCTCAAGCAGGGTCATCCTGGAGCACACGGCACAGAATTGCAGATGGTTCTTGAATATCTGCAGTGAGGGAGACTCCACAACATCTCTGGGCAACATGTTCCAGTGCTCAGATACCTGCACAGTAAATAAGTTCTTCATATTCAGGTGGAACTTCCTCAGTTTCTGCCCATTGCCTCTTGCTCGGCACCACTGAGAAGAGCCTGGAAACATCTTCCTGGCACCCTCCCTTCAGATACTCATAGACATAGATTATCCAAACTGTGGTGGCTATGAAGAAGCACTATTAACATTTTTAACATTTCTTCTCTGTCTGTTCCCAGGAAGACTAAACTCTAGCAATGCAGTGTAAATTTTTCTTCCAGTCATCTTGTTCTTAGTACTGGGGATTGCTTCTTATCGTACAAGTGACCCTTTGAAGTTACTTGCCTACATACATACAATCTGAACAAAGAAGGCATGAACAGATATTCATTAATCGACAACATTGTAATAAGTCCTTTGTATTTAGGTTATAAGGATTGAATTTTCAGGTGCTTATTTATATCACTTAACTTGAAACTTCCACAACACAGAGTCCTGCACACAAAGTACTGTCCCTGGCCTCCTTAAATAAAGGGAAATAGGTGATTTAGGGCACAATATATCTGAAATATTTTAGACAACTTCTTTAGAATGAAATGGACCGCACCTTGGAAGCAACTTCACTAGGTGGAAGAGAAGTCTAAGGAGACTAACTAGGGTTCCAGTATTTGCTGTATAAAAGAGGTGATGTAGATCTCACCACCAATATCTGAAAAAGGTAGGTATGTAATCTAAAGTAATGTATCAACCCAAAAGCCACCTGTTTTATATCAATCTGAGGGTGAAGTGATGTGCTTTCTAAACATGCTATGTTCTTTTTATTGATTTTCAACTCAAATAACATCATCCCTTAGAAAAAAATCTTACCCAGTATATAGAATTTTCTAAGGCACTTCATAGTCTCAAATAGGCACTCTCAAAGATGATTCAGCCAACTCTAAGTATCTCAGTAGTTCAGAGAGGTAGGATAAGCCAATATCTATATGTAACATTCTCTTCATGGCCTTTAGATAAATTGCTAAAATTATGCTGAAAATAAATCCCAAATTTTAGATGACTGCAATTATATATATATATATATATATATATCACTGTGTATATATAGCTATATATATAGTGACCTAAGTACACAGGTTCCACAAAAATAAAACTGTTCCTAATTGAGTTCAGTATTTTCATTAAAGCTTTGATGCAAAAGATAATTTTTAGACCACCTCTTCTGTGACCTATTATTCAGGCTGATTATTAACCATGTCAGTGAATTGTGTTCCAACTTTACGCTACTTTCAGATTTGGTCAAGGCTCCTAGCACTTTCTTGGTCTTATAGAACAAATAAAAAAATCATAATTTTTAGATTGTATGCACTATAGAGTAGGAATGTACTTGAATGTCTGTATATGCATATAAATTTAAGCCCTGCAAAAATTTTTCTTTCCTACCAGGGCTCACAGAGTCATTCTGCTACACTGATAGTACTAAGAATGGTGACAACATCCAAACCTTGTGCACATTATATCCTTCCCATGAAAATGATTCAGCACATGTAATTTGGCATGTTCTCAGAGCAATGATTAGCCTGCTCAAGAACATTATTAGAAACATGAAAATAGGGTCATCCATCATCCCAGGTGGATCATGTTACCACAGTCTCTAAACTGCTGGGCCTGGGACAGGAGGTTAAACAGGTTCTGCTTTTGATTTCTGTTATCTTCCTGCCATGCTGCTCTGTCTAATCAAACAATGCATATTTTTTAATTTCAAGTTTTAATTTTGTAGGTGCCCCGTATTTCTTCAGAAGTCTCAGGTAGGCTGCTTCAAAAACTTGTTTTCCCAGAAAGGCATCTCGTTCCTCTTCTCTTTTTTTCTGCATCTATTATTAATAAATCTATGTTCTAGATATGTAGTCCATTATTGATGAACTTTCCTATGCTGCGTTGTTTATGCATTCCATACTGATATTGCTTATGTATTTATGGAACCTTCTAATTTTGTTTAATTTACCTGTTTTGGGGTTTACAGTTGTACTGAATCCTGACGTGGAACCAGAACTGTAACTGGTATCATCATATTTCAGAGCACCTAGACCAAAAAATGTCCTAGTTCAGGTGCATGTTAGGCAGCATCTGCATTAGCAAATGGCATAGGGCTGTAGTTGTGTATTGTCTGTTGAATAAGATAGCTGTTGACAAAGACTCAAGATCCATGCCATGTATCTTCTGTGGCGGGGGGATTACTTCAGACCAGCTCACATATGGCTAGTATCAGGGGAATGTCCATTTGTTTCTGGGGTGTATTAACTTGATTCTCCATCATGTTTTCCAGTTTAGCTTCAGATGAAAAAAAAAACCCAAAACAGTTCATGCACTCTGAGATCACTCCACAATAAATGCAGCTGACTAGAGAAGATCCTAATCTTAACTACTGTCAAAGAACTAGAGTGTCATAGAGTGTCCTAAGTTACTATTTACTTTGGATTTTTTGTTAATTTTAATAGTGGAAGTGAAAGTTATTTTAAAAGTACTTCGTGTACAACTTCAAAACAATCACATTTATGTTTATTCTACAAATGACTGCAAAGGCACTACCAATATATTTTGAAATAATTTTAATGTTGTGTTGTCAGTCAATATGTTTCAAAATCCACATGAATTCTTGCAAAAGCCACTTAAAGATTTTTTCAAAATTCTGCCTGCAGCACAATCATATTTCTGGACATTTAAATCTCATTACAGCTCATGGATCTAAGTATCTCAAAGGAGAACACTAAAAATCAAGATGGTATCAGATTAGTATTAAGAATCATCAGTGGTCTTAGAGGTCAAGAAGAGCATCATCAGAGATATAAACAATGGGTATTTTATTTTTGCAAGGTTTGTTTCTACATAAATTAACCTATAGAGTTCTGAGCATATTTTATATCATTTCAGGCCCTCATTCAGCAAAAATGTACATATGTATTCCATTCTACATTTCTGAATATTTCCACAGGGTTACTTTAGATAATTTACATCAATGCTATTTAATGCATCCTAATATATATTTTCCCCTTTCATTTTCTAGTATGCTTTGTTCAAGATAGCTCAATAGATTATTTCTTGGAAAATATGCCATAATCAAGACAGAAGAAAGTATTTTAATTGTAGTTCAGTAAAGGGTCCCTAATATAGCTAGCATGCATCATTCATCACAAAGCGAAAAAGTAACTGACTACACTGAAAAGCAGACTGCAGTTTTAGGCTGTATGCAGAAAATTGAGGGAGTTCAGACAGTGTAAAGAAAGAGAATAGGATACAGCTCCTGGTAACCTTCTTCACCACCTACGGAACCCTCACCACCAAGAGTACAGTGAGCTGGTAGTGAAATATGGTAAGTCTGAGAGAAGATGAAATAAGAACCAGTGCAATATTTTGAGTTTTGTGATCAAAGCAGACTACATATAAATAACAAAATGGACCAAGTTTCCTGAAGGTATTTCAGGGAGCTAATATATTAATTTGGTATACGGCAACATCAGACTGAATACTGAGAATCTTTTAATGAATAAAATTGCCAAACTTAAACCTTATACTATTTTATTCTATTTGTCTTCCTTCTGCACAAACTGGGCTGCTGTAAAAGGGGATGATTCAAAATAATCCTGTGACAAGTTCCATCAGAACAATCATAAAGAATCATGTGTTGTGAATAAAGCAGCCTCAGATTGATTTGGTGCAAACCCACAAGTACGTTTCCACATTCTTGGATAGAAAGATTCGATGCTTTGAGAATCTGTACTGTAGTGTGTCTTGATTTTCTACAAGTTGACCCTATTCAGACAATATTATTCAAGGCACACTCACCCCTCTCAACAGCATTAGAACATTTAACATCAATTCGGGACTTAAAAGTTCATTTATGTCACAAAGCTATGCAATTTGCAGTCTTAAAAGGAATATTCATTTATTTCCACACCTGAAAGAGAGCTCGCACACACTGTTTTAATCAGGTCAGAGCATGGCAGTTTGTGTAAAAAAAAGGATGTGTTTATGTGTGTGCATGCATGTACATGTATTCATCTATACTTTATGTATACATGCAGTCACATTTCGAGTAAAATTAGTACTGTACACAGTCACTGAGAACAGAGCAAGGCAACACGTAAAAGTTAGAAAAAAAAATGATTTAGAGATTTTTATACATGGAATTGCTGGCTTTTTACTGAGCCTTTTTTATGATACACACTGACAAGAAAAAAATCCTTTTCTCCAGAGATTCATGCCCCTCAAATGTCTGAACAATTGGTTTAAACAGTCAGCTAAGGCCAAGTGTCTCCAATTCTTGAAAATATAAGAAAACAGCTAAGTAGTCCTTCAATGTCGCAAAATTGGGGTTAGAAGCTAAGTTTAAAACTAAGTTTGTTGTATAATCATACAGTAATTTAGGTTAGAAAAGACTTTTATAATCAAGTCCAACTGTTAGCCCAGTGCTGCCAAGTCCATAACTAAAACATTGCCCTAAGCACCAAACCCCCCTCCAAAAAAAAAGCTTAGTCTGTTTTCTATGTTTGCATTCTATGCTCAGTCTAGAGGAGGACACTGGTTTATCATTCGTTTTTTCCCTGTCTGGTTTAGGAAAAAAAAAATTAATTGGTAGAGATTGATGAGATAGGTATGCTGGACAAGATCAGTTAAATTCAAGCCTCAGCATGGTGCTAGTCCAGGATTTGAGATCAGATTTTCAGAGGCTTTGGGTGAGATTTAGCTCCTAAAGTGGGGTAGGCACCAGAGGAGCTTGTGAGCTGCCTGTAAGCCGAGGCCAAATAGGACATGATGAGCCGGGGTTAGCATGATCAATGGCAACAACCTCAGCATTGAGGACTGAGGCTAACAGGTGTTTCTGTACTGTGTTTAAAGCCAGAGAGGATGGGATTTGACCAAGACTGTAACATTTGTAATACTGTGGGAAATTTATGCCAAAGTGTCTTCATCTCTTAAGAATAAAATTTAAGGATTGCAAAGCCTATAAACAGGTTTCTGTCAGAATAAGTCATAGTTTAAATAAGAGCTTGGAGATTTCAGAAATTAGAACCTGAATATTAAAAATGCATGAAATCAAATCTTACCTGCTCTTGTCACAGGGATTATTAAAAAGATGAGATTTAAATCTAGTTTTATTTTCTTTTTACTGTTTGTTTTTCTGTAGAGTTTTCCATTTTAGCCAGGGATGCACCAAAGATTTATCAAGGTATAAATTCTTCCCTTTTCACACAACAAAGAAAGAGAGAAACAAAGAGAGAAGAAAGGCAGGGAGGAAGGAAAGGAAGGAAAGGAAGGAAAGGAAGGAAGGAAGGAAGGAAGGAAGGAAGGAAGGAAGGAAGGAAGGAAGGAAGGCCGGCCTTCAGGTATCACAGGGCTTATACTTACTTCATCTTTGATGCCTTTGTTTAAGTGAGCTGTTGGTTAATTCACATAGTAGCTTTTCTCTCTAAGTGCTTGTCCATTGCTTTTCCTAACTTTAAAGTAAAAACCCCATAAAACAGGAAGACATTTTTCAAGAACTTTTCACTACGCATCGTGAGCAGTTGTTGACTGAAATTGTCCAGTAGGTTTTCATCGCTTCTTCCCTGACTGGTAAAATAGGTTGTAGAAGGCAC
>VZRV01004236.1:618478-698739 GCA_013398115.1 Falcunculus frontatus
AAAAGAAAAGAAAAGAAAAGAAAAGAAAAGAAAAGAAAAGAAAAGAAAAGAAAAGAAAAGAAAAGAAAAGAAAAGAAAAGAAAAGAAAAGAAAAGAAAAGAGAAAAGAAAAGAAAAGAAAAAAGAAAAAAAGAAAGACAAACCTAAAGAATTTAATCCTAAAAACGAATGAGGAAGTCAGAAAACAAATCACTTGCAGAGCTGAAAACAGAACTCATTTTCAAGTCTCCCAATTTAGTGTCATGGCCTTCACTTTCTGCTGCTCTTTTATTAGTCCTAGAGGCAGAGGAAGAAAAATGACATAAAGTACTATAGTTATATTTTACTTCATTGGAAAGCAAAATAATTTAATTTATAAATTTTAATTATGTCCCATTTTCCACAGTTCTCTTCAGTATTCTTATCTAAAAAACCCCTTGATTCTTTTCAGTACAACACAAATTCCATAAGTTTTCTAAAACTTTTTTCACCGTAGATAACAGATCCTTTAAATATTAGATGTATATATCATCTGGGTAAGTCTATTACCACGTACAAGACATTAACATACCTTGTACAATTCTTTCCTAAGGCGCAATTCAAACAATAAGGAGAGCTATTTGCAAGGTATAAAGTCTGAAAAGAAAACTATGATGATTATTTTGGGTATTCTTCAACGTATTAACAGTTATTGAAACATAGCTGCGTAATATTTTTTCAGTTTCTTATTACTTAGCCAAATTGAAAGCCATTATGCTGAAATTTGCTGTGGCAAAGCTGTGCTTCATGATGGACAACAAAATTCATCAAATGTGATCAACTAAAGAATGACAACTCATTCCTCTACTATAACTATCCTTTACTCATTATCTCAAATGTGATAAATTAATTTATATTTTTTTTAACTTTTCAGTCCATGTATTATTTTTAATTTAAAACATAGATATTACTATTCCGCAGTACTGCAAGAACATGTGACCCTGCAGCAGTCTAGGAAGTCCTAAAATAGCATACTGATTGTTATCTTAAGAACAGGTCCATATGTCTCCATGGATAAAATCTGAGCAAAGGCCACAGACTAATGCATCATACTCTGAGTATCAGATAAAGAAGTCCAATGGAAAAAGTAGCATGTGATCACTTTAATTACAGTGACAGGAAATTAACAGACCTTAAGTAAAGTTGCAAAGGCAGCCAGCTTTCTTTAATGTTGAAGGTTTTGGCTTTGCAAACTTGGTAGCACTCTTTCACCATAAGCTTTTCTCTGTATGGACAACATATTAACCCTCATATATTTTACGTATAGAACTCACAATTTGGGGAAAAAAGGATCTCTCTGAGCATCGGTTCATAAATACTTTTTGTGCTTTCTCAGTTGAAAAGTCTTGATTTCATTGCTTAGCATTCTGCTCTTATGTTCCCATCAAGCTTCTATAATAAAGCATAATCAAACTGGATGCTCCATGAATTTAAGATCTGTTATCCATGTGCATGCTAGGTCAGTGCATCCTAACTGAGAGAGTGGAAGAAAAGGAAGAAGAGTAAAATTGAGAAAGGTATTGACTTTCCTCCCATCTTCAGTGTGCTCCAGGGATTCTGGATGAAATAATATATGGCCCCCACATGCTATTCATCTTCCCAGAGTATCTTCTAATGACAGTAACAAGAGGAATGAATTATAATCAGAAAGCTACAAGTTTAAGAAAAATCCCTCACGTGAAATCTTGCCTCTTCAGCTTCAGCAGTATTCGAATAAACACTACTTATGTTTGCATAAATAAGACATAAAGCTTATCAAAAAAAAGCCGGCTTTCTGTCTTCATACCAAATCTTGAATCAAATTTTAACAGGGGAGAGGGAAAGAGTGGGAATGAGCAGAATATACTCAAAGGCTTCTTTGGAAGGATCCAGGTGTTCTTTCTGGCCACCTTCTCAGTAGTGTATCTGAGGGAAGAATGAGGAGCTATTACTTCAATAGAACAGTCTTTAGCAGCCTTTTACATCCAAAATTTGAATTATTCTTCACCAAATAGTGTTTATTTATTTAGTGTCAAAAGTTTATCTGCTAGATAAACTTTGTATGGTTAGTTTATACATAACTAAGCTAACTTTTCTAAAACAGCTTCTCTACTGTTCCAGGTCAGGTGAATCACTCATAACTTATTTTTCCATTCATACGCTGTGGACCCACCTCAGAAAAGCAGTCTTCATCCCTATTTTTATTTACAAAGACTAGTTAAACTGGATATGTCCCTTAAAACCAGTAGCATATTAAACGTGGAGGTTGTGGATATATTCAGTTGTAGAATTAATCTCTTTGGGGGATGCTTAAACATAGCTGTCTTGTACCATTTGAGATATCCTACAATATTCCAAACACATACGTGCACCTGGTGGATTTGCACGGGAATTAGGAACCATCTGTGCTCTTCAAAGGCAGCAGCTGCAAAGCAGGTGACATAATCTAGGTGGAGATGTGTGAGAAACTGAATCATGAGCAGGAGCTTCTATAGAAGTCATTATATTAATATGGGATACAGAAAGTTTCCTTTGGAATACACAGGCAAAGAAATACAGCAAGTTTCATACATCAAGGTTATAAGTTCTTTCTTACAATCATGTAAAAGAGAAGCTTTTCTCTTTTTTATTTTTAAAAATCTGTCGTCTGAAAGCTCTTAGCCTGTTTGTTAGCATCCTGATATAAATAATGCTTTGACTTGGTCCTCCTCACCTCATTCCTACACAATGGGACTGTATCTCTGTACTATTCCCAGGGTACCTGTTCTTGTCTCCACTGCCTGCGCACATCCTTCTTGCACTTTAGCTTGACCAGTAGGTCTGGACTCAGCCATGCCTGTCTCTTCCCTTCCTTGTCCAATTCCTTGTGCCTGGGGTTCACTGGTTCTTACGCTCTACGGAAGATATCCTTAATAATCTGCCAGCTCTGTTTGTCTTCCTCATCCTCAAGAGCTGTTTCGGAGGGTGGGGTCCTATTGAATAACTCTTTGGAAAGTTGGAAGTTTGCTGGGACTTGACTTTATTCCTTCCCTGACCAGTGCTCCTCAAGACTGTGAACTCCATTTGCGTGTGATCACAGCAGCCCAGCCTGCCCCCAACCCTGACATTCCCAAACAGCTCACTCATGTTCACCACTATCAGGTCCAGCATCACCTTCCCTCTGGTAAGGTTCTCTATTGCCTGGCTTGGGAAGCTGTCTTGGTTTAAGACAGTTAAGGGGGAACACTCCAAAAGGAGTTACCCACCCTTATTTTTAACCAATCCCTTTCCACCAATAAGAAGAAACGAATACGGGAGAAACAAAAGAGGGGAAAAAACCCCAAAAACTAAGTGGAGCCTCTGCCTTGAGCAAAGACCACAAGGCAAGAGAGAGTCTGCCTGGATGACTCCAACTTTTTTAAAGGAATCCCCCAACCCTTGCAGCTCTGTTTCTGGCCTCAGCACCTGGTTTTAAAGAGACAGTAACAATTTTTGGGCACAGATATACATGGAATAAAATAACATTTTGGTTTACCCAGGAGAGAAGTAATCCTCCATGCATTCCAGGAGTTTCTTGTGTTGCCTACTAATTTATATTTCTCAAAGCTTTTAGAGTTAAAGAAGCTGTTTCTTCCAAATGTATGTCATTGTGGTTATTTTTAATATTGAAGTTAAACAAGACTTAAAATATAACAGTTTTAATGTACTTAGGAGATTTCTTTTATTACACCTGGGCATTTTATGACTATTTTCAATTCTATCCTTGGGCTTTGGCTTTTTTTGTTTGAAATTGAATACAAATAACAATGTATTTTCAGCTTGACTTTGGAGTTGCTTGGCTTGAGGTAATTTGTGTCACAAATTTAGCATTATTTAAATGCAGGTTTGGATTTTATTTATTGCTAAAAATTTAAAATATTTAAATTATATTCAATAAACATTTTTACTGAAAGGTTAAGTAATAAATATTTAAATCAAGTGTTGTTTAAACGTAGGGTTGTTTTCTTAATGTGTATGGAAGGAAACATAGATCATTTAAAAGGAGCTTTTGTGAAAAAGACAGAGATAACAGATCTTCACATTGTAACCAGAATTTCAATCTTGTATTTCTCCATGTTTTCATATTGTCATTTACCTTGTTGATATTGTTTCTTATTCCTGATAGATCAGTCAAATATTTTAGACATAAGCAGCAAAATAAATAAGAGTATATAAAATAATAGTAGCACTAACATATAAAATAGAAATGAAGTTATTTCATAATTAGGAAGGCACTATCCATGGTCACAACATGGGAAATAGCTCCTGTGGATGCACAAATGCACTTATGTCTGTTTTAGGGAAAGTACATTATCAGAAAAACAGAACAGATGTAAAGAAAATAAGACGTCTGTGTAAAGGATATCTCTGTACTGCTGTGTTTTTAACCAACAAGTAAGATATATGTAACAAAGGAGGGCATTTTGATCTGTTCAGATTATTGTTCCTCCTGCCAGAGACAGCTCCTATCATAAGCAACATCTTTAGAGAGTTGATGTGATTTTTACCTCCGTATAGAATTTTCTTTTTCCCATCTATAAAAAAGCACATTAAAAATAAAATAAAACACATCAGTTCTGCAGCTACACACTAAATAACAGGCTAAATGGCTTTAATTTAGGTGACAAATTGGTATAATAATGTAATGTCACCCTCTGAGACTGCCTCACTGAACAACTGACCCTTTGAAAAAGGAGACGATATAATCACTTTTTTCTTAGGAAATCTCTCAAAACTTATGTTGAACTTTATTCCTTTCACTTCTTTGCTGTTAGCATCTCAGTAGAATAACAATGAGCTCAATATCACATCGCTCGCTACTAAGAGCTTTAACACTGTTTACCTCAGTAAAGAAAAAGGCTCAATATGGAAACCCGCAGATGTTTCTAAATATTAAATGTTTTGTAACATGGTGATGACAGTCAGAAGCAAATGGACTCTGGTGCCCCCCATTCCAGCAAGTGTTACCTGAATTTTTACCTCTGATACTCCTTTTAATTGCAATTTTTTTTAATCAGTAAATGAAATATAAATGAATTAAAAAACAATGCAATGGCTGATCAAATTTATCTGACTTAACATAGAACATCTTCCCAAGAAGACTGGGCCAACCACCTCTCTTGTGGCATCTTTAACAGGCTGTTTTTGCTCTTGGATGCAGTGGCCAAAGCATAATGAGGATATAGAATATCCTATAAAAATGGAAGCAAGATCCCCTCTGAATTATAAGCTAGTAGGTCAAATGCTGATAATAGGGGGTTACTACTTTGCTTTAAAGAGGTAAAATCAAGGCATTATCTGTGAATAAAAGAATGCATATTACTTTCAAAATTGAATGTGATTTAATTACATTCTAACCCATTTTCAATTCTTTGCTGTTAGTTTTAATTAAAGGCTTTGAATTTCTGTTCTCACACTGTTGCTCTCTACCACCTTAATGATCATGATTTTAAGTAAATACAGATGCAGAGAAAAAGGTGAAAAGCTAAAAATAATTTGCTCAGCACATCACTACCTTTTGACATACCTATGAAGAAATTCTCTTTGGAAATGAACAATGATGATATTACTAGTCATTCTGTAAGGAATTTGACACACCATTGATATATGTAAATGTTTTGTCATATTTTGCCTTTTGAGGCAGAGTTTTCATGACGAGCCCATGAGGGAGAAATTTCACCACCATATCTGACAGAGCAGCCAGGGAAACTTTCCATCCCATGTGGGTGCCTCTCAATCCCACTAATCCACAGAGGCTCTGAGTTGCATTACTCTCCCTGACTTGTTCAGAAATTGGTTTCAGGCAGGGAATTTATTGAGATATGCCTCATTTAGCATCTACAAAGAACTTAGTATCTTGCAATGGACTATGTGCCGTACTATTCTGATTAACTTTGTGTATTACACTGCTCATGAGAATGTGATCTGGTCCATGAAAATTAGCAGAGCTAGCAAGAATAAATCCCAGCATACCCTCTTCTGTTACCACATCTACTCACATAAACCAATAGAAGCTGGTCCTCCACATTTTTTCCCCCTATTGACTGTATCAATCAAGAGTTTATCCCCAGTGCATAGAGGAGAACTGATGCTATCAGAAAGAGCTAGTTTTGCAAAAGGCAAATTCACAAGAGGTAAAGACGTTATTTGCAGACTTTCAGAAGCCTTGAGAACAATGTGGTTTAAAGATTTTTGGGTTTGGGCTCATCTGATTTTTTTCTAATTTCATTTATGACTTTGTACGAAAAAAGAAAAATCTTCTAAGTAAATAGTGAGAAAAAACGCTTAAGGCAATGGTTTTGTTGACAAAAATATTTTTTCTTAAAACTTCCTTAGGTGTCTTTCTTGTGAAGAGTGTGTACATATCTGGTTTTATAATATAATGTCTTTACTTTGGCAAAATCACTACTTTTCAAGAAAAAAATAAGGATTAGTTTACCTTTAATGTCGGCACTGGGAAAAAAATTAAGTGGTGAATAGAGATTACCATTTTTAATATGTTTTCCCTTTGGTGTCAATTATTTCAAATCCAGGTTTCAGTTATTTCTGTAAAAGTGTGGTAGTCATTTAGACCATGAATACCCTTAAAGAGATCAAAGACTACCAGAAGATTGATACATGCTGCAAAAATATATTCTTTTGCTTTCACTTAGACTTCACATACTCTTAAGCTAAAAATCAGCAGAAGCCACTCCTGGCGTAAAAAGTGAACTCTTTTGTGTCTTTAACTCTTTGGATTTTAGATTAGAGCAGAGGTAGAATAAACCACCTACAGGTAAGAAGCCTGACAACATAGGTATCCATCCTATTTTTAGACAAGTAATGTAAACCTAATAATATACCGAAATGATATTTGGCTCACTGGTGGGGATGAAACACATTGTTCAAGCCCTGGCCTCTGATGATATCTGAGATTTGATTCTGAGCCTTCAGAAAATCCAAGTCCTTGAAGATTAGTCTTCTTATGACAAAAAATTCCTCCTGTCTTAGTGCAGAATAAGCACAGCAATGGTCAAAACTCCAGCAACTACCATTGTCATCAACAGTAGCACCAGTAGTTTTCAGGCTGTTATATTTTAATGGTGATGCTCAGCATCCTCTGTTTCTGAAGTCTATGAATTGTCTGTTTGAATGCTTCAAAATTAGTAATCACTTTTAAAGACCTGGCTGCATTTTGCATGCATTAGCTGCATGCTGACTGCCTTTTGTCTCTGTATCAAGGACCCTATAGCCCAGTGCACTGATAAAACAATTTAGGTAGATAATATGCTAGATGATGATATATCTATAGGCTACAGAACAGTTTCAGAAAGATGCAGGAAAGAAAGCCAGCATGGATGAAATGTGCTCATACAAGATTAAATAGCTGAGAAGAGATTGCTTGACAGAGGAAGAAAGGGAACAAATCAAGTAAGCCTCAAGATATGCTGCACAGGGAAAAGATGCTACCATGTTCTGAAAAAGTAAGAATGTGCAAATCTTAACAGATCTTTGTATCTTTGTAATCCTGTTTTCTGAGAAAATTTTAAATAGGAGTTGTAAGCAGCAGAAATTACTGAAAAATTTTTTGTTTAATAACTTAAAATATATTTTATAGATCAGTGGTGGGTAAGTTTAATGTTTTTTTGTTTGAATCTATCACTGCAGTTGTTGAACAGATGATAGTTAATCATACCCTGAAACTGCCTATTACTTCCAAATGGGATAGTACACTATATTTTATTTCCTTCTTCCACAATTATCTTTGATACATACAATTTTTAATGCAAGATTCAAGAATCTGTGTAGTGAGTTCTGATGTACTGGACCAGCTGCTGCATGTTGCTGCACCCAGTCTTGTAAAATCCTCTTAATCCAGCATTTCTAGAAGCTTGATCCCATACTGAATTGTTGTTCCACAAGAAATCCCGGCATTTAAAAACATTATCTGATTTAGGAGAGGAAATTTTTAGAATCCCAGAAGATAAGGGTCTAATGTGTACATCTCAAACACTGATAGGCAGATGACTGTGGAGCCAGCCACAGATTGCTGGTAATAACAGACAAGGATTATTGCTGATAACACACCATGCGAAAGAACAAGATGCATCAGGAGAAGGGGGCTGTAAGGAAATAGGGCAGCACTTTTCCAGGACAAATATCCTTGTTCTAGTTCCTGCAGATAAGCACAACACAGTGCTGCACAAGCACAGGAATGAAGCCTAAAAGTGGGCATGGACTGTAGGAGGGATGAAGACCACCATAGACCCTGTAAGCCCTCTGACACATTTCCAGAAGGGTCTGAAAGAACAGACTGTGAATGATAACGAATAGGAAGTGAGAAACCTCTATTCAGGATGGGGAAAACCTACCTATAAACAGGTAGCCCCCCACTAGCCTGGGTGTGCACCCCAGGGCCCTAGACCTCCTGTCCCTGGATCAGTACTGAAACCAGAAATGGTGATCTCTTTTTCTCTTTCTCTTTCTTTCTCTCTCTTTCTTTCTCTCTTTCTCTCTCTCTCTTTTTTTCTCTCTCTCTTTCCCTCTTTGTCTCTCTCTTTCTCTATATTTAATTAAGCTCTTTCTTTCTCTCTTCTTTTTCATCTCACCTGTTTACCCAAAACCCACTGCTGTGTGCCTAAATAGTAGGACTACCATGCTGATTTCTATGCCAAGCGTGTAATTTTTTAATAAAACTTTGTGAGTTTTTGCAGAACCTCTGACTTTTTCCTTTCAGCCACAAGCATTTACAAATGGGTGTCTCTTTCCCTTAAGAGTGGAATATCACAAAATTTATCTATGAAATTTCTCAGAATCTCCAATTATGTAAGGAAGCTGATAGCGTTTCCATGCTCCATAGACAGGAATGCGAAAACAGAGGTAGGGTCTGAGTTGACCTTTCTAAAGGACTACCCTTAAAATGGTGGTTCTACTGTGGAATCAGCTTTTTTTTGTTTGTTTTTTTTTGTTGTTGTTGTTTGTTTGTTTTTTGAAATGCATTTATTTAAAAGCTTAGAGGTAAATGGTTAAAGTGCCAGAAAATTTGTTTTCAGACTGAGAACTGATTTTCTTCCTGGATGCAGAAAAACAAGTGTGCATCTGCACACAACTGGTTGGCTGGAAAACTTAGCTGAGCTAACAGAGGATCAGTTTCAAACCTTTATTTAATCATTCTATGCCAGCACAGCATCAAGCAGAACCTTAAGCATCTACTTTGCTAACCAGTGCTCAGCCCCTAGGGTGTCTCACTCTGCCAAATGACACATTTTCATGTTTTACTTTGACTCAGATATAATCTGAATTTGTCTTCTGACCAGCTTTGTCTAATCTTGCTGGGACTTCTATAAAAAACTCAGTTAGAAAGTTTAGCTGTTTATGAAGAAAAATATAAGGGGAAGAAACCAGGCAGATTTTCCCTGCATTCAGCTTGCAAATTTTGAGTAAGGAATTTTTTAAGAGTGCATAAGAAACTCCTACCCTCTCAGCATGCCTCTATTCAAGAACATCTTCCTACACGGTCTGTCATCTGAAGAGCAAAAATATGAAGATTGTGTAAGTAAGATCTCATTTAAACTATAATAGAAGATGCCAGAGATTGAATTTTTTTTTCCCAGCTCCATTCACCTCAAAAAAAAAAAAAAATCAAATCTAAACAGTAACACTGTCTGGGCTCTTTCTATAATTAAGAATCATAGATTCACAGAATCATCTAGGTTAGAAAAGACCTTTGAGATCGTCCAACCTATGACCTAACATCACCTTGTCGAGTAGACCACGGTACTAAGTGCCACGTCCAGTCTCATATTAAAGACCTCCAGAGGTGGTGACTCCACTACATCCCTGGGCAGACCATTCCTATGCCCAATCACTCTTCTGTGAAGAACTTCTTCCTAATGTCCAGGCTAAGCCACACTTGGTGCAGCTTAAGACTGTGTCCTCTTATCCTGTCGCTGGTTGCCTGGAAGAAGAGGCTGACCCTCACCTGGCTACAACTTCCTTTCAGGCAGTTGTAGAGAATTATAAGGTCTCCCCTGAGCCTCCTTTTCTCCCAGCTAAACAACCCCGGCTTCCTCAGCTGCTCCTCATAGGAGTGATTCACCTTGTGTCTAACAAACACCTTCAGTTGGAAATGTTTGTGTTTTGTTATGTGTGTGATCTTATATTAACAGTACATTTCCTGCATGCAACAAAAACCTTTAGGGAGGACTGCGACTGCTAAGACATAATTGTCTCTGCACTTTTCTGAAAGTAATGAAGCTCAGCAACATTCTTGAAAAGAATGACAAGTAATGCACTCAGTTTACATACTGTCCAAACCCCAGGATGAGATTTCTCCAGGGAGAATTTCGTGATTCTCACAAAGATCTTCTAAAGGACATGCATTTGTAAATGCATTTGACTTTTCTGTTTAAATTGCTTCCTGAGTTATCCATGTATACAATTAATGATAAAAATATATCCTGGAGAAAATAATTTAGTAATAAATTCAGCAGAACATAAATGTATTTACAAAATATAAAGACACTCATTGCTGAATCCAAAAGACAACTAGGAAACTTATGAAAGCTCAGGAAACCCTTTACTATTTCTGTCATGAGCCACAACGCATGATGCAGATGATTGTGGAAAGTGACTTTCTGAAGGATCGTATCACTGTTGTTTTTCCTACTCAATGTGTCCAAAATTCATCTCATAATCATGCTGAGCCTTATCTTTATGACACCACAAGCATAAAGATCCTTCCTCTCCCAAGAGGGAGCCAAGTCAAGTGCTTCTACATTGCTTTCACCATGCTTTTGGAAATCTCATTAAATTAGAGAAGGGGACATTCAATACCCCGGAGGAGGTAGTGCACCTTGAAGCACTGACTCACTAAGGAATCTTTATGTGTAAATGTCATTAGTTTCCATCTCTTCCAGATGTTCCCCTTAGTACAGTTATCAATTTCCTAACATCATTCAGAAACATTAATTCACCCTCTTTTCCCATTATACACATATAATTATTATACACATGTAGTTCTGTGATAGTTGATTTCAAAGGCTTTGACTTGATGTAGGAATTCTAAATAGATGCTTTCAATAACTATACAGCTTATAGAAGTAGTGAAGAATATGTGGCAAATTGGCATACTGCTACCTCTGCTTTCAGCATTTCCTGTGTCTGGCTAAACTAGCTTAAAATAGGCACTTTGGTGTATAGTAAACTCCACTTATACTCTTATTTAGAAGTAAAGCCCAATCAAGTGTGGAAGCTTTGAGGTATATTTACCATTTGGTCACTTTACAGGCATTAATAAGAAAAATAGACTTTTCTTTTATCATGGGCTTTTACACTCCCAATTAAATGGGTCGCAGACCAGGTCCCTCCATAGATGCGTAATCCAGAAAAAATACTTCCTGTTGCCATGTTTTTAGCTCACATGTCTATTTGTCAGTGTTAGACCCAGAAATATAGTTAACTGAGATTTCCATGGTCTAAAGCTTTTTGTTGTGTATGGCTTGCTACATAACACCAAGGTGGTAAAGTTTATGAGACACCCACTATTCAGTCTGACCTAATTCTGGTGCTTTCATGGCTGTGCAAAATTCTTGAAAGCTGAAAACTGATGCCCAAAAAGATGCCTAAAATAATATTGACTGTCTGAAACTTATGCATAGGTAATTCAAGCATGTATTTTCCCTAAAGTAAATTTTCTACAGACACTTATTCTTTTAAGGACCTGCAAAGAAGGTGTGAAGTGTTTTCCCTCAAGCAAATGAGTAAGAAATATCTGAAATCTTGCTTCTGTAGCACTGCAGTCATTCAGATCTTGCTTCTGTTCTTATCTTGAAGCTTTTTACTGTCACTTTGTGAAAAGATTCTCACTAGAGAGTCAGAGAGCTTTCCAGCCGCTGCAATAGCAACAGGATTAAGCCGTGATTAACTTCTGTAGGATATGGGTCAAACCTTGGATAAAGACTAAGAAATGGACCTGTGTTTGTTCTATAAATCTAACATACTACAACTCAGACTTCTTATTGCCATGGACAGATTCCTGGTTTGTATGGCTTATTCTCACTGAGCTAAAATATTTATCAATCACATGTTAGTGTGAACATTCAAACACATTAATACAGATGAGAAAACTACAGTTGCAAGCAGCTATACTATCATGTACCTGTCAAATCCTGAGCACTGTAAGATATTTCATTAGTTATATATTTTTCTATTTTGTCCCTGCTCAATGTTCAAAGATATTCTTTCTATTTAAATCTGCACTTGAAAAATGATCTTAAAATGATAGTTTGAAAAGATTACCACCATAACCTGTTATTCCTTAGCCAAGTGTAGAGACTCTGGTAAATTACTCGCCTCCTTGAATTTGTCACTGTGCCTGACAGCTTGCTCATACATACATTTATGGTTATGCATTGATTTTAATGATGAATAAACTATATAAATGCTAAGATAAGCATGGAAAAACTTACTGTTTCAACATTCTTCCTTATAATAAATTGCATATACATCTCATACTTGCTGGAGCTGAAATTCTAAGGATTAGGACAGGTTAACAATGCAAAACATGAGTCTAAAAGACGTCTGTTTTCTTAGTACTGAAGAAGATGAGATCTTGCAAAGCATTATGCAGCAGAAGGCAGAGGAATCATTTGTACCGATGTTTGCTGTTGGAGTTTATGTAGCCTTTTCCTTTTTCTGAAATGGAAATGTCCTTTTCTCAACACCCACGGAGAATGCAGCTACAAACCCACTCCTCAGCCTGGTTACTAGGACTAGCTTCTGACCACTACAACAGAATACACATAAATGAAAAAGTCATTGGGTGGAATAGTTTAAAAAATTATACAGGTGTGTTAGTGCCTTTATTTTCTTTCCTTAAAATTTTTGAATTTTAGAAACAGATTTTTTTGGTGTAATAGAATAAATTATGACAAGATAATTTGCCTTTTCCTGACTCTGTAGATGTTCCTCAGAGCTGTCGTGTTCCTATTCTCTTGTTCCTATTCTCTGCTAGAGGAGGATACCAGGTACAAGTAAATTTGATCAAACTGAGGCTAATGAGCTTCCAACTGACTCTCACATAGTTGGGAAGTCTCACTTGAAGCATTCCTTTTGTTGCAGACAGTGTGGCAAAAAAGGATAAAACTATTAAATTGATCTTCACTGCTGAAATTTGACTTGCAAGATGATTTAAAATACCTATTAATATTATAAATAGATTATGAATCTGGAATAATTTAGTTTTATATGGCTCTAGAAAGAGTTTGTCAAAAGCTGTGTCCCCAGCACGTTGTTGTTCTGGCAGCTTGTGGCAGTGCTTACCATTGCAGTAGGCAGGCATAATTATTTTATACATTATTCATTCTTTCTGTGAATCGAGACCATGAACCTCATCTCTCATTTTCCAAAACACAAGGCACCCCAAAAGAAGCTTGTTTAGCAAGTAATACTAGCACTTTCTATTTGCCAGTCCCTGAAAAGGAACGTGTCCAGTCACTCATACCTACAAAGCAAATGCTAAAAGAATGTTAGGAGATCACTTCAGGTACCATATTCAGTTAGCCCTTGACGCGGTTAAACTGAAATAGGGTAGGTTTGTACTAGATAATAGGAAGTAATTCTTCATTGTGAGGTTGGTGAGGCACTGGAACAGGTTGCCCAGGGAAGTTGTGGATGCCCCATCCCTGGAAGTGTTCAAGTCAAGACTGGATGGAGCTTTGAGCCACATGTTCTAGTGGAAGTTGCCTCTGCTCATGGAAAGGGGGTGGAACTAGACGATTTTTAAGGTCCCTCCAATTCAAACCATTCTATGATTCTGTGACTCCATGATAATAAGACTATTTATAAAGGTGGTGCTGTGTTTTGTCTTGTTAACAAGTTGAAATAAACCCAAGACTTTATTTCCTGTAGTCACCAAACCACCGTGACATGCCAGTAAAACCTGACTTCTGAACAATCAAAATTCCATGCCTGGCAGAGGGGCAAAAGTTTCCTATAGTGTGGTTTCCAACCACAAGGACCATCTAATGCTGTAGTTGCTTCCAAAAAAAATTAAAATCTAATCATATCAGATTTATTTATGCTGCCGTTGAAAATAATAACACTGAGGGAATGACCATCATACACATCTTCACTATCTAACTACTATTTTTCTTTCTCTAGATGTATCAACAGTAAACTTTGCTTCCAAATCTGAAACCTATAAAGAAACAGCAGCCCTGAAAATTCTTTCTTGAGTCCCCAGGCTACATTATCTGATACTAAAGCTGCTTGAAATTGTTTGCCAGAGATGAGAGCTGTGGTTGTGTTGATGATCCCTGCCTTCAAAAGCTTTTCAAGATAACAGTCAAGTTCAACTTTTTCTAAGTCTGTCTGAACTTTGGGTATAATCTCTTTAAAGCTCAAGCTAAGCTCACCAAGCTTTACTGGGTTTTCCTTCCCACAACTTTTTTTTTCTTACATTTGAAATCTTCAACAGCCTATCGAGGAGGCTGTGAAGAGCCCTTTTTACTTCAGATTCTCCTCTGACAGAGAAAAGAGCTCCACAAACCATTAAAAAAAAGAGAAAAGTATGCAAGCCTGAAAAATGTTTTGAACATTTTCCCACTGCAAACTTCATCTGTGTCACCCTGGCAAATTTTGCTGTTTTGCTGTGCATAGGTCTGGATGGGCTGGCTCAGCAGGGCATTAGTATTGCATTTAAACAAGTAAAATCAAACCTAGATCAGTGTTTTGAATTGTCTCTAAGTCCACTGTGGTTTTAACTCACCTTCATGTTTTAAACAGGAAGCTGAGATGAAAAAAGAGCTATGTCTTCTCTGTACCAGCATGGTTTTAAATAATATTTCCACCCAGAAAAAAAAAAAAAATCTAGTACGTATCCGGATATAACATGTGGACATCGGAAATAGCCTGCTCCCATTTGGGACACTGGTGTGTTATGCCAGCCAGTCGTGCAGACTGTGCTCAAGACCCAGCATAGATTCCTCAAGACACTCAAAGGTGTGAAGCTTCATATCGATGTATTCTGGCACCATCACTTCTATTTCTCTTGCCTAAACTGAGAGTAAAGGTATCAATTCAATTTTAAAAGTAGTACAGTTCTTACTGACAGCAGCTGCAGCTCAGAAGAATGGTCTTACAGTTAATATTA
Source organism: Falcunculus frontatus (assembly GCA_013398115.1). Taxonomy (NCBI): domain Eukaryota; kingdom Metazoa; phylum Chordata; class Aves; order Passeriformes; genus Falcunculus; species Falcunculus frontatus. The sequence continues at coordinate 633,626 of VZRV01004236.1, forward strand.
ATGTCTGTGTAAGCAATTGGCCAGGAAAAATACAGAAATTTGGCTTTTCTGTGGTTTTGCCCAAGCCATAATGGCAATAAAAGTCCGTTTGTTCCAAAGCTGAATTACTGCTTAGAAACAGAACGAGAGATGATGTGTAAATGGCACACGTGAATTCAAGATATGTCCTCCTGTGTAACTGGGGTAGAACAAACAGTTACACTGGGAAAGTGGTCAGGAATTGAACATGCCTTTGGTATAAAATGAGGCTGAATTTTTGTATGTGTTTACAATATGAGTACTGCAACGGATTTTTAAGGTTTTTTCACTCATAGTTTTCAGTATCCTTGAACAACTGATGCAAAATGTATGAATGCATTTGGACTTTCTCAGGTACAAGCCAAGTTTTATGCTTTACAGTAGAATTGCCAGCAGTATGTCATTAATTCTGTATGGAAACCAGATTTTCAGTGTTGAAAGCATGACTGAAATGTTTAAGGTGTTTCAGTCAGGAAACACCTTGTACATTTACTCTAAAAAAACCACTGCTTCTACTTTTAAGGAATTAACTAGGACAAAATCTGAATCCTCTTTTAATTTCCATCCCTTTAACTCCACACACTTTCACATTTTATGTCATGGGGATGAAATAGAAAAATATAAAGACAATGAGAAGAAACATGCCTTTGTAACAGTAAAGAATTCTTGAACAAGGTATGCACCACACACATATCACTGGCAGTGTCCGTAATCTGTTAAATCACTCTTAATGCATTCAAATGTAATTAATTTGAAACTCTTCACTAGAAGTGCCAGATAATACTCATTTCATTGGACCCAAATAATAAATGGAGGAATGGCACTTGTCTTATCCCCACCACTTCATATTTCTATACATACTACTCATTGTTTGTGCATCTTATAAATACATCCTCAGAGGATGTTCAAACATTTATAGCTTGTTTAATTCATGAAGAAATTATGCTTTAAACATACATTTTTTTTCTGCCAAGCCTAGCGTGGCTAGCATGGCTCAAACTCACCATTTCCTTCCCAAGAGGTATCAATGCCAGAAAAGTGTTCTCTGGAAGTTGTACGCAATATTGCAATGTATGCTTTACTCCCACGTGTTAAAAAAACTGAACAAACCAAAAAAGCCATTTTAAGCAAATATATCTAATGCAATGCTAATAGCATGGTTTTACTTTAGGTAACGGGTCATAAAAACTCTATTAAAATATTCGCATTTTTGTAAAAGATTTTTCACCTGGATCCTAATGATACATTTTCCTTGGGTTTTTTTTTCGTATAACCTTATTTATTTTTTGAAATACAATGAAAGTTTACAGTATTCACCACTGTTCTAGAGGGAAAACAAAAGTCACTAAAAAAATCATTTCTATAAATTCAGAAAGGGTAATAAATTAAAAGTAGCCTTAATTTTCTATGACCTTTGCCTTTACCTAAACAAGGTAATGTCAGAGAAAATTGTTAAGATTCAACAAGGAATTTGGGAGATGTATGAAATCAGAACAAAATAAAAGAAAAAAAACCAAAACTATAAAACAGAAAAACAAAAAAAAAGAAAGAAAGAAAAAACAAAACAAAAAAAAAAAGGGTTTTTTAAAATTTTTAAACCACAATAGATTAACATTTTGGCTTTTCTTCTATTTTTGTTTCCAGCCATTAACCGTTCATTAAGGCCAGGGCCTGAAATAGATTGAGGCAAAATGCTAGTTTGTTGCTGTGCTGAGAGATAGTCCACTGATTTATGGATATAAGCTGTGAAATTTGACTTTTGGACATGAGAGGAAGACAGCACATATCTATTTTCTTCTGAGGCCCTGTTTGCAGTCAAAAAGAATTGTAATTATAGTTATGCCAGTTGCCAGTAGAATTATAGCAACAAACCACTATGCTAGAGACATAGTTCACCTTGGAAATGTTCTCTTATAGACTGAGCTAGCATCAATTTACTGGGAAATAAACAACCATCACACACACAAGAATAATATTTTGCTTATACAACCATTTTTATACAAATGCTTTTACCAATGTGACTGTACCAGAAAGTGGTAAAAGCTGAAAACATACTAAGGGACACATAGTAGAAAATCTCTGCTCTAGACTAAGCCTGATATGAAATATTGCATTTTAGACTTTGCTACAAAAGTAAAAGAATTTGTAGTGAGGATAATTTGGGATATCCAAAGAAGCTTACACAGTAACTTAAGGAGATAATTCCCATGGCTGTGCTATTTTATTCATATGACTTCCCTAATTATTGTCAGGTCTAATGGAAAAAAAAAGTTATTTTTTATTTTTTGTTTGATTTCATCTATTATAAGATATTGTTTTAGTCATAAGAAAGGCAAATATGATAAATGTTTCCATGACCCTTATTATTTTTTTTTTTTGCATTGAATAAGACCTATATATATGTTATTGAATACTGGTTTACAACTGCATTTTTCTTTCTTCTACATAAGGTAGCATATTTGTTATTTCCTTATCAAAACAAACAAACTAAGCATTCTAAATTGCATTTTAAATTCAAAATATGCTACATGATCTGGCCTGAAGGAGACTTCAAATTCCAGCAAGAATTATTTCAGATTCATTTGCTGATGTGGGAAGCCTGACATACAAGAAATTTGGCTGAGACATGTACATTCACACATAGATGTATATATATAAAAATATTACCTTCCACTCCTAAAATTCTACTTCATAATGACTTTTAGGTGTGAGATTTTTCATGAAAATTAAAGGGAAACAAGAAATTAATAAAGTGGAAATGCAAATCTGATTAACAGAATTATCTTCTTGTATAATACATTTCTATTTTGAAAAAGGTTACTACAAGCTCAGTAACCTAGCAAAATTCAGAAATAATTGGAACCTTATGTGAACAATACGCATATCTGCTCCTAATACACAGTGCTAACAGAAAGATGAGAAAAGCCTGCATTGGTACTACAATACAACCTTTCTCCCATCTTTAGCCTTAAACAGAGACAAATCGTTATACTGTAAGGAATCCTCTCCAGTCCACCCAGATTGTATTAGCAGGAGGAGGAAGATATCTGAAAAGGAATCATTCAAGGAAGGGAACAAGATCCCACTATAAAAGATTCAGCTACAAAGCATCTGTGAAACATATCACAAAATTTGTTCAGAGATTGTGGTTAAGAGCTGAAGAATGCTGGGTGGTTGTGGTGGTAATGTGAATATTGATAAAAGTGACTTTGATGCAAAAGAAACCCTAAAAATGGTACTGCATAGATTTTCAGTTACTCAAGTCTGTCTATGTTCTCCTTTGAAGCATTATTTTGAAGCTCACAGTAGTGCTTGAATGTTTCCTATTCTAGGCTCTAAGTTTTCACACAGGGGCAAAAGCATATTCAATATACTCTGCAGCATCCCAAATGATATTGCTAGCAGAAAACACTTCGACGAAATAAAAATGAACTATATGTCAAAATAGATTATTATGCTGTGGAAGCCAAGAAAAGAGCTACAAGTTCTGACTTGGCCACGTCTAGTTGTGCCTAACCAAAAAATCAACACAGAAGTAGCAGGAGCAAAATGTGGAAGAAAGTAAATGTCTGACTTTGTTCCAAAACACATGACTGAAATACAAGGGCAAATTGAATTCAATAGTGACCAATTACCAGACCAGAAAAAAAGAAAAAAAGAATAATGTTAGACTTCTCTCAGAAAAATGTCATAAAACAGCCTAAATGCTCATTTTTAATGCTTCAGGAAGGGCTAATCTGTAATTAAAGCTTTACAAAGATTAGGACTGCCTATACAGAAGAATATGGAGTTTGAAAGCCTTGACTAAACATGCAAGGTCAAAGTAAGAGAAAAGAGTGGTTCTATTAGCACAACAAAAGAGCAAATATCAAAGCAATCTCTGGAACAATTGCAGCAACTAAGTTGCTACATGTCAAAATGAACAGACATGCAAAGCAGAGAAAAAGAGACAAGGTTTATGCAGAAGAGAAAACTTAAAATGTCCTTATCACACTGCTGATCAGCAGTGTAGCCGATACATGCTCAGCAACTAAATGGAATTCATTCCTGAAAAGAAACTTTCCATTAGTGCTGAATGCATGATGTAGAGAGGGAAAAAAAATAAAAAAGGACTTCAAAGGCAAATGCCATTCCCCAGACCAAATCCATATCTGTCTGTGTATGATACTGACGAAAGCTAAATTGAAATGGGGTGATTTGATATGCTGCTGCCGGGATTAGTTCTGATGGCAACACGGTGCTGTCCTGTACCATTAAATGTGTTGCAGCACGATCCAGCTTCTGCGCTGTCTGCAGGGGTCTTTCCTTTCACTGAAATGGGAAATGCATCATCTTCTTAATAAGAAAGGAAAGGTGGGGAGAGATGACAGGCTAAATAGTGGAGGGCATTCATTGCTGCTGTTTTCAGCCCAGCCCGGTGTACAGAGCAGTGGCATTTCTGCAGCATCAACCTGAAATGGAAATTGTCATTTAGTGGGTCACAGACTACAACTCTATCTCCAAGCTTCTTCAAAGAGAAGAACAAGCATCAGTCTGCATGCATGCATTATCCCCCCTGCCATATTTTATGTCAGAAAGCACACTGAAGGTGCAAAGACACTTCGTGTATTCCCCACTTGCACTCCATGATCACCAGAGTGAAGAAATACGTCTCCATGAAGCCATCTCTTTTATAAATACAGTTGGCTGTGGCTTGTCATGCCAAAAGGGTATCAGCACAGTTCCCTGCAGGCTGAATAAGCCATGACCTGACCCAAAGTTCTGCTCTTCTCTCTGTATGTATGTGGTAGAGAAATAGCTCTAAGAAAAATATGACAGAAGCAAATCAGTGGTGATAAAGGCAGTGGCTACCTTCTTAATCAACATGTGGCCCAGGTTCTTTTAAGAAAATAATGCTTCACAATAGCTATACCTTTAATTCTTTTGTGCTATTTTCCTGCTGGCTTCCACAAAGCATTTCATCTGTCTAGTGAAAAAGAGAGGCTACTGACCTTCCCATTTACAATAACCATTGAGAGCGATTCACTTCACCTAAGCTTGGCCCCATACAGAATAGCCCTCTAGCTTAACATATTCATTTTGGCACCCTTCTTAGAGAATATTGCCTGTATTGAGCACTTATTTCAGGATGTGCTGTGTCATGTTATTGATGAACCAAAGGTGTATGCTGTTGGTATAAATCTTCTTTTCTCTTTGTGTCCTTCATAAAAAATCCTGCTTGTAAGATGCTGTCTTGATCCCTTTCTTCTTCCTGAGGCTTAGCGTGTTTTGATTATAATGAAATCTATGTTAATTGACCACTCAAAGACTGGGTCTATACTTCAGTCACAAACTTACACATCTCAGCTATTTTTAAAATAGCTGTTCCTGGTATAGTAGCAGTTTAATCAAGACGGTATGGAGCTTAGTGCAGGCTAAGCATTTCTCCTCTGTTCAGACAGTACTATTGTTATTCTTACAGCAAAATAACACCTCAAATCTGTCCTTTAAGGTATGTTATTGTAATTGGAACTCAGAGTGCTTTAAGGACAGAGTAAGAAGGACACAAAACAAAAACTGTGAAAAGAAAAATATTTCTCAATTGAAGCATAAACTCGGGATGTTACTAAACATCATAAAATAAAAGTGGCGAAATACCTCTCTTTGAATGCTGTTAGGAATCTTCATTTACTGCTGATCTCAGTGATCATATAGGAACATACAATTATACCAGATAGGAACAAAATTATGTCTGGAGGTTTTTCTAGTCCATTCCTCCAATTTGAGCTCATATCAGTATTTTAGAATGGCAATATCAAACTCCTCAAGGAATTTTCCAGTGGGCCTCTCTCTTCTCTGAAGGCAGTGATTTTCAGCATAGGATCTGCTTTCTATAATCTAGAAGAAAAAGAAAAATAACAATCATAAATTCCATAAAAACTGAATTTTTAAACATCTGTCCAGTGAATATATATGTGAAATAACATTTGGGTTCTTTTAAAATATCTGAGACACAAATTCTTACAAACATTAAAGTTTTATAAAATATCAAAAATATCCCTTTAGATTAAACCCCATTTTTTAACATCCAGAAGGTCAAATTTCACCTGGCTTCATTTAGCCAGGCCGTCGATCTATCTTTCCACTTATTAAATAAAAATAAAGCTTTCACATTTGCTGTATTTTACTGGAGTCTGGTGTATACATTTACTCAGAATAGAGCTGTGACTATGCAAAGTGAAGAGTTCCAAAGTATACATTAATTGATATTGCAGTTCAAAGCATTTTAGTCGACTTACTAAAGATAGGTGTTACTGTCTCTGGACCTGGTCTAAGGATTTAATACTAGAAATGTTATTTTGCTCTGATGAGGCTTCTGATGTCCTTTTAAAGCATAAGGTCATTTCACAGATGTAGGCTTTAGATACTCGCTTCCTTGTAATTATTTTGTTTCCTTTAATTTGAATAAAGTTTATTAAAAAAAGATTGGAATTAATGATCACACTTTCCATGGCCATTCATTTGCCTGAAGCACCACTTTTTAGAATTTTCATAATACAGAAAATGTGATTAGAATAATTTACTGTTCTTCATGAATAATAAATTATATTATAATTTCTTATTCATACATCTCTTACAGAAGAAGTTTGTTTGGCTATTGTTTGTCATGATATTATGAAGCTATTAAAACTTTTACGGGTTAAAGTAAGGATTCCCTAAGTTTGCTTCAGTATGTTTGGTCACATTTAGTACAAGTTTAGTCTAGTACACAGCTAGGTTTAGTACATGTTTAGTTAGCTTGGATCTGTGTTCTGGCAATAGTTCTATTGTCTTCCAGCAGAATTTTTTTCTTTTCTTGTATAAACTTCCTTAAGTTTTATATTAACTTTTTTCATGCTGGGCCAGCACTGTTCAGCAGCAGCTAAAAAACACCGGTGTGTTATCAACACCTTTCTTAGCTACGAGGGCAACCAGCACTGTGAAGGCTGCTGTGGGAAAATGAACTCCATCTCAGCCAGACCCAATACAATCCCTAACAATCATACCTGGGAAAGAAGTGCTGTCCCTATACACAACTCTCTAACAAAAATAAATAAGTAAATAATCCGACATAAACCCAGAGTAATACTTTGGTTGATCTCAAAAGCAGCAGTCCATGACTGAACAAAACCCTGCAGAAGGTGTCAGGGATAGGCAGACCATGGGCAGATTTGACATTAAAGTTTCCTTATACTTCTCATCCAGGGTGAAAAAAAGAATCTACCTATCAATAACATTTTTTTGCCCTTAAGGCCTTTCTTTATTCCTTTGGAAGCTAATTACTGAGGTGTTGTTATTCCAAGATTTTAAGCTCCTAAGAATATTTGAGGTGAAACTATCCCAAGCAAAATACCAAAATAGTTGTATTCACCCATGGAAACACAGACATACACTTGCTCTGCTTCCATTTTCCCTGACCTTTATCATCTGAGATAAATGAGCTCCATTTCCTCACAGAAGAAAAAAACCAAACAAATCCAGACCTACCACTTCTTCACATTTTCCATTTCACAGTTTTCTTCTAATTTTGTATTGCTGCTCGCTAACTTAGCAGGACAATTGCTCTTCATTGCAATACCTACATACTATCCTTTCATTAATGAGTCCGAGTTGAAGATTAGACTGAGAAAAAACCCACATGATTATGAAATGGATTATCTGGTAGTATGCCATTAGTATTTCTCAGATGACATTTGCAGGTGGACTTACTTTTTTAAGTGAAAATTACATGTTAATAAAAATGTGGTTTATTCTAATAAAAATTTTTAAATGTGATCATATTTTTTCGTACCATTTCAGATGTTGGACTTTTTTCAGCTGATTATATTAGACTTTGTAATTTTTGGTTTTTTCCTTTTCTAATCTTTTTATTGAATTTGCATGATCAACTATATTTGCTTTTAGTGTTCAGTCTTGATGACTTATTCAAAATTTCATTTTCATACTGTTTTCACAGATGCTGCAAACCAGCTGGCTTCAGCCAAGACTTCTTCAATTAGCATCAGGGTCAACTTTTCCTTCCCTCCATCACTTGATCATACAGCTGCTATAAAAACACAGAGAAAGTGGGGAAGGATGGAAAGGAAGGGCAACCTGTTTTACTGTGAGGAATTCTGATTGCATAGCATTCTGAAATGTTTTTATTTAACTTGGTAGGAGTTTTGCTACTGATTTTGGTGCCTGTTGGTCCAGATTTTATTAAAGAGATTTTTTTGTTAGATTCATTAAAAACCCCACATTACATTATTCAGAAGGGAAATCAATCTACCAAGAGAAGTCACTTTTAGAGTAAATACAGCAGTGAGCTGTGGAAATGCACATATTTAACCTTTGAAATTTCTTTGAGAAACATTATGTTATTCTCCCCAGTATCACCTTCAAAGGGCTTACTGTAACGGCTCTCTTTCTTTAGATTTCATTGGAAATTGAAGAAATCAGTGCCATTAAAAGACACTTGAGTTTTGATAGTAAAGGAACTGAGGGATTTCTGACTGTTTAAGAAGAAGTTAAATTTAAAATGCATATAAGCCTCAGATTAGCAACAGACAATCATTTCCACATGCAACATGGGAATCCTTTAAGTACTTTTATCCAATATTTTAAATGCTTGCAATTAGTTCATATAAGAAACACGAATTTTTTTCCCCTGATTTCATCAATACTGAAATCAAAGGCACTCAGTCACTAATTCTGCTGTTAAAAAACAAAGCAAAAATCCAACATTCACTAAGAACACAATATAACAACAGTAGATGATCTGATTACTGTCTGCACTATGTATAATACTAAAATTATACAGTGTGTGTACGCTTACCCAAGCACGTTCATATGTAACTGTCTATGCAGCAGCAGTGCACACAGCTCTTTCCACTTAGAGATTCACCATCCAGTCCTCTGAAAGGATCAAGCACAATTGTGACACCTATTGCAAACCCAACAGCACCACAAACATCAGGCCCTTGGGCTGCACTGCTTGGCAGAGCAGGTGTAGTCTCACCTTCAGATAGAAAATATGGAAATGATCCTTCTCCTCAAAGGATTTTTCATTTTCCCCTCAAATACTGATACACTTTAGGGTTTAACCAAAACAAAACCTGTGCACCAATGAAGTTGCACAGATTCTGTTAAACAGCCTGATCTTGTTACTCTGTTGTGCTCTACCATTACCTATTAGGTAGGTGCAGGGAAGATAAAGCCAAACCCTTTCCAGCAATTCACAGTGAAAGGATGAGAGGCCATGGATACTTGATATAAGGAAAAGTATTTACAATGAGCGTAGTCGAACACTGGAGCAAAGAAGTCTATATTTTGCAACTTATTTAGAAAAAATAGTATAATGATAAAAAGCCGAGGCAATCAGTAAAATATTTCTGAAGTTCCTTATCCTGGTGTGTGAGAATTGCTGCAAGGAATAATATGAGAAATATCTCTGCATATGCCTCATATTTTAAAAAATAACTAGGTTATTAATCCCTCAAGGATCGAATTCCTCCTTCCTTTTACTTCCAGAAGTTCCTTTATTTACAGGAGTCGTCTGCCAAATTCGGGAAAATGTGTCAAGACTGGAGTACATAACAAACATCTTGGATTACACAAGCATTGCCTCCCTTGTTGTCTGATGGAATAACAGGAGCGTGTCTCTGAGAAATGAGCCATTTCCTTTCATCCATTTGAACTCAAAAGACACCATGCTGAACTGAACACAGAATCTTCTAGTATGCATATCATTAATTCAAATGAATTAAACACACACATCTAGAGAGATCTAGATCTAGGAGACAGAAAGAGAAGGATAGAAATAGAGTTCAGCTCAAAATCCATGGGCGTCCTTCTTCTTTGTGACTTTTCTTCAAGAGAATCCTCAGGGTTCAATCCCATGGAGTGCTGAGTTGTCTCACCTACTGCCAACATCAAAGGGGTTCAACAGCACTCAGCGTCTCACAGAGCAGAACTTCAGCCCGCTGACATGTTTAAAGTCCAGACATTTATTTTTAATGAAAAAAATACCATTCCCTTCTATGCTTCCCCCTCTCCACTAGTACTTTTCTCCTTTCAGGACTCATTTAGAAAACTGCTAAATAAAACGAACACTTATTCCTTTCCTTTTCCATCGCCAATTATTCCAGACAGACACAGAGCCAAATGGCACAGAGGATTTCTTTGCCACATGGGTGGTCCTCAGGCTACAGTTCTGAAATGTAGTAATAAATTCAGCCCTGCGTAACCGAAGTCACAGAAGCAAAAGTTGAGGGAGGGAAGAGATACTTTCTAACATTCTGCTAAATCAGACTGAAAAGAATGTTTCTGTTCAGAAACTCAATTCTTGCTTTATAATGCTGGCACCTATCTCTGTAAGCAGAATAATGCCCTTAACTATTATTAACTTACTAGTAGTAGTTACTAAACTTCTCTGGTGGGACAAAAGCAATAGCAGAACTGAATCACTCGACCCCTGCCACCACCCAAGCTGGCTGAAATGTCACAGCTATGTTGAATCCAAAAGGAAAAGAAGTTTGTGAGATTTCCAGCTCAGGTTTTCTGACCAAGGAATAGCTTCCTTTCCAAGGAAAAGTATAGAGACTCTTCAAAAGACAGCATAGAGCCTTTTTTCTCTTATTCTTTAATTTGGCTGAAAAGTCCTTGTATGACAAAACAGGACAAAAAGTGATAGCTAGAGCATGCACTGCGACTGCAGTGAGGCCTACTACACCACTTCACTTGGCAATCTGTGTGCCAAGTTGAATGAGTAAGTCAAAAGGAAGCACTTAAAATGAGAGCACTGAAAGTGAGCTGCATCTCACCAAATGTCAGACGGACAATGATGAGGTTGCTGTTATAATTTTCCATAGTCAGTAGGAAGAAACAGGGAGGTATTTGCAGCTGCACTATTTAAAAGGTTTCCTTTAGGATGGGGTGAGTTACTTTTCTCCATGGACTATGAAAGTGGATTAGACAAATTATTGATTAATGGGTCCAAGATTCCTCTGCTTGTTGCAGCCCTTTGACTTCTCTTCCTCTGCATACTGTATAGTGCTCTACTCTTCTCTGTGTTCCAGTCAGACACTGAAATAATCTGGGCCAGGAAATGGCTTCTATGGTGAGTCTGTGCAGAAAAAAAGCACAGTGGAGAACACAGATGTATGTTCTCCTTTTAATAAATACTAATGCTGAGTATCTAGGGAACAGGGAAGTAGAAAACAGTAAATAAAACCAATCTCAGTTTCTGAAATGTTCTTTACTATAAGTGAATGTTCTTTATTATAAGTGAGACATTATGTTACATTATATATATATTATTAACATTATATTGTTATTTCATAAAGATGTCAGCTACTTTGATGGTATTACTTTTTAATAACAACCTGTTGCAGAGTACAGCATTACATTAAAAATCTATGGTCGCATTAGATGTGGGTAATTGCAAGGGCTGAGTCAATGGAGAAAAGAGAGTGTTCTTATATTGAAAAAGTTCCCCACCATATCACTTGTGCATTAGCAGCAGGGCTGGGGGCGGAGGAGCTCATTGCTTTCAAAAGGCTGGAAACAGTTCCAACATTCCCACTGCCAGAATACTTTATTAATATTCCTTGTCTTACAGGCTGGCAAGTGAAAAACTAGAGACCTGTCATCAATTAGAATGGTGATGATGAGCCAGCCTAAAATAGGCCAATGAACAGGGTAAGTGCCCCTGCGGTTTGTCAATTACCTGAATTATTTGCAGTAGTTTTAGTGTCATCTGCAATGAATACAAATAGAAAGCACATGATGTCTGGAATGCAGCATGTTTAAGATCAGCTTTGGTGTTAACAGAGGAGGGGAAACAACTGACATGTTTGAACAGAAATATCGCAGAAGAGGAGCTCTCATTCACATCTCTCTCCCCACCTTCACACATGTTAAATAGACTCCAGTCTGTCTGTCAGCCCTGTGCTTTTCATAGAGGGTAAAAGCTGGTGGAGGGAAGTGTAGCTCTGCTGACCCTGCAGTCTGTGTCACAGTGTCACTGGCCAGGGTCACCACTCCTTGTCAGTGACTCCTCCAGAATCACGGAAACGGGCCAGCAGGACTGGTGGTATAGATAACTTCAGGGGATCTCAGCTCGCCGAGGCTTTCCCCTTCCTAAAATTTCTGTTGTAGGCAGAAGGTGACAACAAGAAGAAGAAAAGGCAAGAGTAAGGCAATCCAGTATTCCTGAATTCAACCAAATTACAAAGAATAATTAAAAAAAAAAAGAAAAAAAAAAAAGAAAAAATCAAATTAAAGAGTTCAATTTGTTTTGTGTGCTTGTTCAAAAGCTTCTTAGAAAGCTTTGTGGTAAATTACATGAGAAATATTTAACAGTGACTCAGAAAATACTATATTCTTGCAACAATGAACTTTTGCTCTTTTTCAGGAACACAGCTGGACTACCACTGGTTTGGTGAATATGTAGACTGATTGCTCTTTTGTTGGTCTTCTTTTTACATTTCTCCTTTTCTTTATATTTTTCTACCCTTCTTTGCTTTGTATCCTTCCCTCCCATTTCTTCTTTAACTTCTTCAGAAATCATTAGGTAATTGCAATGATTTGACATTCATAATTATGTATTCAGCCACACTGATATTTTTTGTTATTTAAAAGAATGCATGGGTAGTTACTGACATTTCTTCAAGTTGTCTGCTGTTCCTAAAAGATATTTTGAAGAGTGTATTTGATATGACTTGATAAGTTTCTGAATTTTTAGTAAAATCACTGAATATAAGAAAGATTTAGAGTACTACAAAGGGACCTGTAACTCTAAAACCTTCTCCCTTCCTCTTGGTTTTCATATAACTCTGGAGGCTAAACCTACTACAAACATCTAACTTTCATTAAGGAATTTAAAAGGTAGATGCTTAGAATCCTGGCATGTAAAATGTCTGGCCTCCCTACCTCCTGAGCATTCAGACGGAGACAGAAGAATGAGGTAGTTTTGTACCTAATTTTCCTCCACATACCCAACGAAAGCGTGGTATGCACCAGTAATACCAGCTTCCCGACAGAAAGCTGATATTCAGGAGAAGTAACACAGAAGCCAAACTCATCTACAGGAAAAACATAAAGTTCATTGGTCTCTCCAGGGCAAGTATCACAAACAGACTGGGAGGTCTTGACCACTAGAAAGAAGCAAATTCTAAGACCCAAAATGTACGCAGAGATCATTGTTTTGAAAGGAGCACTCCAAGACAGTGCTAAAATATCAACTGACTTCAATCTGCCTATCAATAGCAGTGACTGCATCTCCTATAATGAAAAAATTTTGAATAATTAAGATCTTGCAGATTTCTTACAACTTTAGAATATACAAAACATTCAAAAGAAGTCCACAATCATTGGAAACGGCTCCTTAAAATAATCTCAAAATCCCTCACTCATGTATAGAGATACAACAGAAGCGTGCGGTAGAATCTTGTCTACTTTTTTGGTTGGTGCATGTGCTGCCATCATGCTACGAACATTAAATGGGCTGATTCACTTCACAGAATATCCAGTATTGTTACTAAATTCCACAGTGACTGTTTTATTATGCTAATTGATAATCTAGTGTGCTCCAAAGATTAAAGAAAAATGAAATTAAAGCTACAAAATCAAAGGGTAACAACTTTATAATGCCTCTTTAATTTAGTGAAATACAATTAAAGTCACACAGAGATAGAATTGACTATGAATACGAAAATGAATGTAATTGACAGAGTAAATGTTACAGAGCAGGGCTTCATAAGAGCAAAAATAAATGTCAATAAACTTCAGTGCCACTGAGCTGTGCCACTGGGCAGGCACACTGAACATCATAAGTCTTAAAAGTCCTTGGGGATAGCCAGCCACAAAGAAAGCTGTGATGGATGTTTATGAAATCAGAAGTAGATGGTATTGGAAGGGTCCGATTTTATAGGCATGCAAAAAGCACTAGAAATGTAATGTGGACTGTAATTATAGTAGAAGCTTGACAGTGCACAAGAAAAATGCTCCATTGATTGGAAAAATTTGAGCTGAACATACTGCAATTTGTAAAACCTTCAGTGCTCACAACCTGCATTTTAAAAATGGCTTCTTTTAGGCTGTAATCTGTGGAGAAGTTGCCTCAATATTTATTCTAAGTTTTTGAAGGTGGTAGAGATATTGTAGAATAACCTTCAAATTCATGCTATTGTAGTCCAGTAATTCAACAGTTCTTCTGTACCAGGCTACTTATTAAAGCATCTTTTCCTATGCCAGATCCCCTGACACCTCCTTACTGGTTGCATTCTATCTGGGAGAGCTGCACCAATCCTATTTAACTGAATCTCATATCTTCAAATTACTTTGTGGACTGCTGGGATCAATGAGAGTGTGTAAGGCCTTTCCAGTGGAGATTGCCATTGCCAGTGCAACTCTGATGTTAAAAATCTGAAGGTGTTATCTTCTACAGGCCCTGTGGCTATTGTGATAAATGAGTCAGTCATGTTCTATGTCCCGTGTGATATTCTCATTTATCACAAAAATTATTAACATCTTCTTATCCCTAGAAGTAATATGTATGGATCCAGAAAAAATCTTTCTTGGAATATCTTCACTAAGCTTATTCTTTGAAGAGATGTAGGATTCCAGTTCTTCTGCCTGTCAACACAACATATTTCTGAAATTATGAATTCACAGCCAAAGAAGATTTTGCAAAATTGCCTATATCTAGCAGACTGACTTTACTTGGGTATAATAATCAGGTTTTACATGGTCAGTTTTTCACAACCTGATTATTTTTAAATTGCATAGTAAAAAATGAATGAACCTGTACTGAGGGATTCATCTTAGCTTTTTAAACATCTACAATGTAGATTTCTACATGTACTAAGCATCTAAACAACCTCTATAACTGAAAAGAAGAACAGTACCTTCTGGAGGATGATTTGTTCCATCAAAGAAAGATGAATCATGGCCAGTACATGTCTAAAAAGCTCAAGTGTAGCTATCTACACTATCAGCTTTTGATATTGAGTAAAAATAAACTTTTTTTCTCCCAGTCAGGAGAGTAGAGGTTATAGTTACGTGTTCTTTAGAAAATAAGTTCTGTTTATGAACAAGTGAATTAAACAAATTTATTTACAGTTGACTTCAATATGATATTTATTTATTTTTTACCAAAAATTGGAGGCAGGGGGAAGAAGCTCTTTGAAATAATTTAATAATCACATCCTGCCTAAAATATGGGGATTCTACATTTAAGTCCTAGTCTGAATAAGAATCTTTAACTTATTTAGATAAACTTTGCATCATAACCTGGTATTTTCCCCACTAATTGCAGTTCCTGCAGATATTTCAGTCGTTGAGGAATGTTATAGGAAAATTAGGCTCAATGGGGATACATACCTCAGTAAATTAAGGATTCCCATACTGGTTATGACACTGAGATCCACCAGCAAAGAATGTCCCACCTCCCTACTACTAAACCTTTGTATTCAGTATAACATAAGGCCTGCAAGCTATCTGCGGGAAAACACCTGTTTTAATGCTGTTCCTGAACTCGGCCTTGAAATTGTTTGCAGCTTCCATTTGGTCTGGGTTCAAAACAACATCAGGGGCTACACTAACAATTGAGACAATCAAGGCCAGTGATGTCCTCAGCACTTCATCTGGGCTCTGATGAAATACATTCACTTCCTCTGCAATTTTCAGAAGTCGGCTCATCACTGATTTCTTTTTTTTCCCTTAATAGTAGGAAGTTCATAGGCTCTACCAGTGATCTAAAATAGGTCTATATGAGGATGTGGGTTGACCCCAGTCAGCAGCTAAGCATCAGCACAGATGATCAGTCATTCCACACTCACACCAGAATGGTAAAAGCAAGAGTAAACACTTAGGTCAAGATACAAACAGTTCCATAACTAAAGGAAGGAGAAGTGAAAAACAAGCATGTGGTGTAAAGGCAGTCACTCACCAACTCCCAGCAGGAGACCATTCCCAGCCAGTCTCAAAGCAAACACAATTTTGGGAAAATCTATCCCCTCCACTTCAGTGTTGAGCACAATGTTATATGGCACGCAATATTCCTTTGATCAATTTTGGTCAGCCATTGTCTTGGAGTGACTTCATAATGCTGTATCCCCTATCACCTTCTCTATGCCAGACACGAATTCTGTGCCTTTCTGTGTCTTTAAGCTGGGTCTGAGAGAAAGGGAAAAAAAAAGAGCCGAGTGGTTTTGTGTTCAAGGACACATACACTCCCCTGCATTCCTACTTCTGTGGAGCCAAGGAAAGCACCTTCCTACTTTTTCCCAGCTCTTGGCTCTGCAGCAGGGAAGAGAGTGGCATCCTCTCACTTTTTAGCTAGCTTCTTGTTCGTTAACTAAGGCATGGAGTTTTCTGGAACTTTGGCTTCTTCTTCTTCTTCTATTCTGGACTGTTCAGCAACACCAGAACATCACCAGGAGACCCCACACCGAGGCCTGGGGGGACCCAAGCTGCACCCCAGCTCCAAAGAGGAGAGAGAGAGCCACACCCACGGAAAGGACTTTGAAATCTTCCCAGGTCTTCTCCATAGCGAGAGGTTTTATTATTTAACATTATTCATTCTTTTTGCCGTGCCTGTGTGCACTTTGCTTGGTAAATAAATAGGGTTTCTTCACTTTCTTTGGAGGAATTTCCTTCTGAACCTGGTAGGGGAGGGGCTGCTGAAACCTGCTTTCTATCAGAGGATGTTCATTTTGGACTTTCCTCCAAATTTGTCTCAAACCAAGATAGCCATCCTAGCTGTGACCAAGGGGTCAACTCCTTAGGCACTCCCAGCCTACTCACTGGCAGCCAAAGGGATAAATAGAGAAAGCCTCTATGCTGCAAAATTACTATTCAGTAGTAGCCAAAACACTGATGTGCTATCAGAACCATTTTAGACACAGGTTCATACAGGTTCCTGTGAAGAATGTTAACTCCAAACCAGCCAGACCCAGTAAAAAGTAACCACCCAAAATTAATAAGAAAATTTTGACCTATGAAAGAAGCTCTTCCAGCTGCCAAAAATCCCAGACTATGGAAAAGTATTTAAATATGTGATTTATTTATAAAAAGAAGATCTTTAGAAAGGTGATACTGTTATTGCTGGGATCTAACTTTTCCTAAAGCAACAGAAAGCAAAGATATAAGGATCAGTCATCTGAAATAATACTTTCGTATTAGTCTTCCGAGTTTTGGTTCAATTTGGGATTAAAATTTCCAGATTAGCTGAAAGACCTAGGAAAGGGCACAGAATTATAATTCTGGCTTCAGTGTGTCACATAAATTACAGGATTTTGTAAATAGTTAACATCCATTTAAAGTATAGACAGTAAGTTTGTAACGTCCAGGAATGTTAAATGCCGCTGGTTAATTGAATAGTGTAGAATAATATAGACCTAAACAACAACTTTCCGATTTGTAAAGTAACCTAAATCTAGCTAATTAAAATATTTAAGAGCAGACCAAGTTAGGGATGTATATTTCAGTTCAGAATAATGCATCTATTAGAGCAGAAAATAAATTTTTACATCCTTTTTGGGCAATGTCAAAGTAAAGAAAGGAAAAATGTTCACTTTCCTAGGCATGTGTACCATTCTATTTGGAGCAAAAGAGAAATTAGTTTATGAAGTTCTGACTCCAGTATGCACAAGGTCAGAACTGCACAGGATTCAACTATAGATTTCTTGGCCAGAAGTGTGGTACACAGGAAATCAACCACCACAGTGACTAAAAAATAATTGTGTCTGGGAGATAAAGAATCCAAGAGTATTTTATGCTCATCATAGATTCTTTATTAGTTCAATAAGCCAGTAAAGCTCATTTGGGAGCCCTTTGTGAGCTGATGACATTTTTACAACATGAGGTAGCAAACTAATGTATGAGTTTCTGTATTAATCTGTGAGTGGTTGAAATGTCTTTCAAAAACTAATGCACCAGGAAAGCAAAAGGAGCATCCGTGTAGACAGGGATAAAGCACAGAAGAGCCAAGATCCAAGCCTGTATAATAAATATGGCTAGACCCTGGATGAAATCCTGGAGATGAGCACTGCTAACTCAATAATTGTCCAAGTATGGGCTTCACTTTAGCAGGAGGAACATTTCGTATGCAGTGAAGGAGATGACAACTCCCAGCGCTTGCTGGGTCAAGGAAGCGCCTTCACCATACACCCTGGGAAACCCCTGGGAGGAGATCAGTTACAAGCTGGCAAGTTGAAGTCTCAGATAATTAAAGGAGTCGTATCTCAACAGTCGGAAAATGACAAAAACTTTTTCCTATGATAAGAAAGCAAATTGGATGTAATAAAGCACAGGAACCCAATAAAGATTAAAATTTATTTCCTGATATAAAAGCAAAAGGGAGAGCTATTTCTCTTACCCTTACTTCTTTACTTCTTTTGCTGTGATATCTGAAAGTAAGTTTTAACATTTTTCCTTCTTCATTTGCAAAAAAAGAAGCTGCAAAAAAAATCCCATCTTCACTGCTAAGTCTATGGAGACAGAACTATTCTGACACAAACTGGGATTCAAATTCATCTGTTGTGGGTTTTGTCACAGGGTGATGAACAATCAAACAGTAAAGTCTGTTTCTCCCAAACTTATGGGAAAGCTGTGATTTGGAGAGGTGAGCTGCATCTGTATTTCACATGTACTGGAAAGATGTTCTTGTCAAAATTTCTCTCCAAATGTTATCAGACAGTTCTTGTTTCTTTCTTTTTACTATTTGACAGATGGTGTGGGAAGGGAGGTCTTCATTTGAGAGATTTAGTTGCACTGTGTCAAGGCTTCACAACAATTTAAAAAGTGCTTTGGGAGGATAATTTTACTGATGTAGTGCAATCTGATCCAGCACAACCATTACTTATCAAAAATGACATCAGTGTATTACTATAAGGGTTTTTAATGTCATTATAGAGGCAGAAAGGAGTGTCTAGCAGAATACTGACATAACTTTCTGGTTTTAGGAATTAAAATCTGAAAAATTCAATTTTACCCTACGTATTTAGTCTGAATTGAGGTCTGTTTTGGGACCCTTTAGAGAGCTGGGCTAAATGACAGAGATGTACTTATCCAGATCCTGACTGAGTAGCCAAGGCCAGTATGTGCTCACAGACCTCAAGGCTCTCAGTGGTATAGACAACATTGTTAGGCTTTGGTACCCAAGATGAAGTCAAACAACTTTCCAGGATATGTAAATCTTTTCCATGCTCTGCACCAAGTGATCTTCAGTCTCCACTGCATAAAGCTAAAGATAGCTTTTCTAATGGTGAATTAGCACAGAGGAATGCAGGACTGTGCAGTGATAATGGTGAATTAGCACAGAGGAATGCAGGACTGTGCAGAGAGTCTTTCAGCAAACTTACTTGAATAGAGAGGGTTAACATGGCCCTACACATGAGTGGTGTAGACAGCAGAATTCCATTGCCAGATCACACGAAAACTTCTTTCACTTCAAGTTGCGTGGTCACTACCTGCTGAGATGAGATGTAGAAACTCCCAGTAACATTATCTCTTCCTTTTAACTAACGTGAATGATTCTATGTGTGAGGTATGGCAGGGAGAGGGGGACACAGAAAAATCAGGGCTGCTTTTAGAAAGCCCTTAGGCATGTGCCTAATACAGGCCTTTGCTGCTGGGATAGGTCATGTTCTGGTCTAGCTCCCATAACATTTAGGTGCTGTAGATACACTACAGAGAACACAACATCAAAAATTAAAAAAATGTGGTGTATACAGTATGGTCAGGCTGCCTTTCTACACTCAAAACTGGATTGCATCATGAATTTTTTTCGAGTTTATTCCACTGTAATCCATCATTGCACTCTGAGATTTTAAGGATGAGTAAGATGAAACTTTGTAAACGTGCTAAGTTTTGGCACCGTTATAATCACTTATCTGTTTGATTTTTTTTTTTTTCAGAATTATAGATAGACATATTTACCCAGAGCATTATACTCATTGGATTATCTAGAAGAAGAAAAGGAATAATTTCATGCAAGGGGAATATTTAGAGTGGACGGTCAACATTTCTGGGAATTTATGACTGACACATTTATTTGAGGCTGTTAAGAAGGTCTTGCTCTGACTAATAAGTCCTTTGAGAGTCATAATTGAAGCCTGGTGGATTGATTACAGTGCATAATTCTTTGTTTCCCAAGCATTTTTTAAAAAATTCCTTGTACTCTTTCTACTCAGTCCTTTATAAAATGCATTTATCTTGTTTTAATCTTTGTAAAGAAGTTAAACTAAGCATGCCTTTATATATCTGTGTTACATTTTCCCGAAATATTATTTAGAATAAGTCTCCCATATATACAATTTCCTTTTCAGTAATTTTTTACAGAAGTACAAGTGCTGATTTAACTGGCCATAAAAAGAGAACATTTGTTCACAGCATCTGTCTTATATGCTGTCTTCAGAATGGCAAATGTTTTTGTTTGAAACAGCATTGGTTCATCTAGACCATCCCCCTGCCTGTGTTACTGCAGTTCATATTGTACCATTTAATTGAAAACTAAGCAGCCAAATGAACACTATTTTGCAGCATCCAGCATTCCTCCCAAAAGATCTGTGATACAATACATTGTAGGAACTACTACAAACTGGCAACAAACATTTAGCAAACCACATTTCAAAGAAGAGGGAAAGAAAAGGATTTCAATCATGCTATAAACTACAGAACTCATTTTTGTTGTAAGTTCCAATGTCCAGATCTCCTTCTTTCTCTCCATCTTTCTCCAAACCCTTCTCTTCCTGCAACACACTGCATTTATTTCCTCAGAGTTTTAATGCCAATTTCAGTATATTGGATTACAGGTGTGATAACTTCATTGGTACAACTTGCAGTGTGAATATCATTATATTCATGTCTAAGTGTTTTTACAAGACCAGTTTTCAATTTGGTATATTCTCAATTTTTTAATTTGTATACTTAACAAGAAAAGAACATGAATTCATGAATACTACCCTCATACTTCTAAAACTCTATTCTCTGGTCAGTTGTTCTCTCTGATAAGTACAGGAATCTTGAAATATGAAGATTGCTAAAGAAATAAAAAAATATTTTCTTTATTATAACATTTTATCTCTTTATCATAAAATATTTTTGGACCATATTGAACATTACTCATTGCAGAAAGGCAGAGAAATCTTAATTTTCAGTTCATGATTTGGACTTTAAAAAATTACCCAGGGAAAAGTACAGTTTAATTATTTCTTCATTTTCCCTTTTGATTTAAATATCACCTAAAAGAGTATCTATCTACGTCTTTGTATGACATTGACATAAGCTTTAAAGCACAACAAAGCAAGGTTATCTAATCAATTCAAATAGCAGCAGCACTCTTTCTATAACTGTGATCACATCTCAAGCAAAATCAGGACCTGGCAGACTCAACATGGATTATAATTCTACTCAACACTGTGCTTTCTTCTAAATAACACTCCAGCTCCCAGAAAACAAGTTTTGCAGTAAGCTCCATGGTGAGTGACTGGAGACCAGAGGAGAGAAGGAATGTTTTCTCATGAAAGGAACTTTAAATTGATCCTTTTTTGTACTCTGTAAAAAATGAATGCAAGTATCACGTTTCCACCCCCACCCTGGGCTGAGCATCATGACCCTGCTGCAAAAAAGTCTGCTAAAATAGCAGAGCAATATCATGTGATCTTCAATAAATCATTAGCCCATGAAACTACTTTTCTCGAAGACCTGAGCAGACAGTTTGATGCTAGAGCAGTCATTTAATAATTGGACATCAGGAAAGAAAATATGCTACTAACATATGTGTTGCTGATATATAAAACTCAGTATAAAGAATATAGACTGAGAAGAATGTTGGTATTTGCAAGGAGGTGGCACAACTGAACATAAACTCATGGTCAAACCTGCGAGATGACTCTAGAACAGTTGAAATGGATAATGTACATTCAATGTGGATAGTCATTTCAGACAAGTTATGAGCAGTAAAGCGAAAATCTAGTAGGAAATCACAGTAAAACTGGACATGACAAGGATCAATGCCCCTGAATGAAGTCCAGTGACACAGGAATTGAATTAGGAAGGATGAAACCACAATACAGGAATGATTCCAAGTCCACATCTGTCACTACTGTCTATTCTCAACATCCTATCATATCATAGACCCTGTTTCTGAGTTACTGTTCTAGACTTAGAACAACTGGGATGAAATTATTTCATACTCGATTTGTTATCTACTCTAGCCTATCTTAGTAGATCCATTGAGATTATAACTGGGGAAATATGGGAGAAATCTGCAATGATATACTAAAGACAGAAGAAAATATTTAATTAAATGGTGAATTCATTGATGAAATATATTGCCTAACAATAACTTGTTATTTTTATTGTCACATGTTTACCAGAAAAGGAATTTGATCATTCTTGATTGAATTTAGAGTCCACATGTAACAACTTACACCAGTTCTGATTAATATTACCTACTTTTCAGAAATTATCCTTCACTTGTTTTTACCTTGAAAAGAAAGTCCAATCAACTCTATGTTAGACAAGATAGAATATTCCAAGCTCAACACCAAAAGCCATCCAAGACAAATGAAAACACATTCCTAATCTTTAGGTCTAGAAATAAGTCTTTCATTTAGGAACGGATTTCATTTATTCATGCAATTTGATTGCACACAGAGATTTTTGTCTTTTACCCCTGAGTTCCATGATGACAGTTATTTGTCAATGTGTGCCAAAATGGTCACCCGTAAAATCAGGTAAAGTATTACTTGAAGCTTACATTTGCAGTCCTGGGTCTTTGGTGAATACAATGGATATGAAAGAACATGTATTTAACAATCTACATATGCAGCTTTGGGAAATAAAATTCATGGTCTCAATAACTGCCCTGAGACAGGGCCTAGAAAAATATTTTTTGCTTCAAAACAAGCCATCTTCTAAAACCATAAAAAAAGAATGTTTGTTCCTGCATTTATCCACATAGAACTATAAACAATGTGTATTTTTGATGAAATTTTAAGTGTTAACACATATTTTAGAGGACATGAAGCTCATTCCACACTGCACCGTCACCATGACATCAAATGCTTCTACTACAGGTCTTTGACGGAAAGGAATGTTAAATTAAGATCACCTTCAGATATCCTGACCTCAGGGACAGACTTGACATCTTATCATCTTCCTTTATAACTCTTCTTTCTCATCCATCCCCTCCACTTCACTTTGTCTTTGAACCTTGGTCTGTAATATATCACACCACATTTTTCAAGCTGTAGTGTATGATAAAAGAAGCACAAGCAAACAAGCAGGTGGCGCTGTCTGGTACTCTACTCCCAAGCTATTGGATAGTGGACACTTCCGTTCTGCTTTTTCTAATTACTAGATATAAAATTGGATTCAGTTTCTCTCCACAGCCTTCCCCTCTGCTTTCTTTCATGACTGTGCTATTCTCCCACTTCTGCTGTTCTTGCAAAACAGTAGAAGGATGCTGTCTGGATCACAAGGAGAGCCAGATTCTCCCTGCACCACTTTGATATATCCTGGCTTTCATGGTAGTCAGTCAAAGCAGTCACTTACAGCTATTTGTCTACCTCATGAACTACCACAAGACAGTCAGGACCTTCCAACAACAAATATCTTACAAGAAAACTGTCTGTTTAACTACAGATAACACCGACTTAAATGTGTTTATATGCAAGTGTTGATGGCTGGAATAGATGATAGAGGAATAAGGTGATAAACCAGAGAAACAAGCACATAAGCAGACTGCTGGTTAGTACTCAGGTCTAGCCATGCCATGCATCTGATCTGCAGCCTGCCCTGTCTTCTCAGGAAACTGCATTTCTAACTATTTTCTTGAATGAGAGTACTCTTTATTCTGTGACCATGTGTGTGTGTGTGGATGTCTAAGAGCCAGGAATCAGTGACCAGGTCATAAGCACCATGTGCTCACGATGTCAGAAACTGGAAAGAACACAGTGTGCGCACCTTGAATGAGTCATATGTTGACGTGTCATCACAAGAAAGGATAAAGCTGAACTGGCTGGTGAATAGGGTAGAAGCTTGGTAGCCAGATATTAGAGCAGTTTTCGGTATGGGTGAGATATTGGAGAGACTGAAGAGTCTGAGCACTTGGTACTGAAGGGACCAGGAGGTCTAACTCAGCACCTGTAGAGGATGTAAGGTCTGGAAGCTGACTACTGGTAAGGTCATAGGTCAGGACCAGCCAGAAAACCCTTTAGTGTGTGTGAGTCTGTACATGAAAGAGCTGGGATAACAAGGGATCCAGTTTACAACTACTGGTTAAATTTGGAGTGTAAGGCCAGCTCTTGGGAGGATGCACAGTGCTTGTGGCTGTGAATATGTGTGTAAGCCTACATAACAACAGCTGAACTGTATCTATACGCCAGCATCTTGGATGAGAGAGCAGGGCTCTCTCAAGGCCAGCTGCTGGATAAGGTATAAGGTCAGCAAGGGAACACGTATTGTGTATGTATATATTTCCCACTAACAGACCTTCCTCTGCAGCAGCAAGCAAGGGAGGCAGATCAGGCCATTTGAATTTAGATCCTCAGTCATTGCTGGAAGAGCAAAATTGTTCTTGATCTCAGCAGGTGCTGTTCAGAGCTGAAACTCACTGAAATCCCTTTCAGCAAAAGCCGTTTCCTTTCCTTAGGATTGGCAAACATACATTCTGTTAATCAAATGAATTTCTAAATCACTGGAGGACTCTGCAAACATAATGCCCTCTATATCTCTGAAGTCATGGATGTTTCCTAGCTTAACTACATTCTCCTGCACAAATCTTCGACAACTTCTAAGATGAAAACTTTCAATACACGTACAGCAATGCCCCTTTGACTCTTAACAGCAGAGTTCACACAGCTTCTCAACGAAAGACATGTTTTGAGGCATTCTCAGATGGCCCTTGTGACTGCAGGTAAAAGGTCAAGAGTCTGGCTTTCTGTTTATAATTCATGTACTGTCATACTCCCCTGCATGTTAACTTCAGTTAACCTACATTTCTCAAACTTCTCCCTGAAAACTCCTATTTGTACCACCCATGCTACTTTTACAAAACCTTCTTCACATAAGCAGTTCCAAAAACTTGGAGTAGGAAAGGGATACACTAGTCATGGACCTTTCTAGGGGCATTCTGCCCCCTAAGTCCAAGACACCAGTGTGATATATTGTCTACTTCAAGCAGTCAGCCTCTAGCTCTCAAAAATACCTTCTTTTCTCTAATATCACTTCAGTTAAGGGACCTATGCTTTCTTTACATCCAAGAGTGGTAAAAATAATAATTGAAATGTTACCGCATTGTAACTTTAATCATTCATGTAAATACAAGAGAAAACAGATACATAACACTATGGAATTCTTTCTTTATACATTTGAATTATTTAATTTCCCTGCATCCTAACTGAAGCAAAGGCTATAGCACTAACCTTATGGGCTTTCAGAAATCTGTCCATACATATTATATGACAGTTCAAGCTTCATCATTCAACACTATGGTACCAAATACCCAGAATTTTATATAGGGTAATAAAGGATATTAAACTTCCTTACAACAGAAATACACTATCTTCCATCTCCTACAGCAGATGGAAGCTTTCTTCTGGAAGATTTCAGTTGAATAATGAGTCTTTCTGATAATCTACAGTAAGAGTTTTGAAAATAAAAGCCTAAATTTAACCATATAAATCCATATTTAGATCTCTACCTTATTAAATGTTGAGCTCCCATTAATTTCTTTCAGAGTGTTTCAGAATTAAAGATGGCATCAGCTGGAGAGCCAGAGAGCATATAGCACTACTGAAAGCCAGGGAGGTGTCATATTTATCTGTTCCTGAACTTTTATTTTTGAAGGTTTTGGCCCAGCATTCAAGTTGTTTCATTTTGGGGAAAGAAGTAGGGGGAAGATTACAATTAAAAAAAAAAAAAAGAAAACCAAACAGAAGAAGTTGTCTTGGTTCCTGAATGTCTCTGTCTACCCTTTCTGATGTGCGACTCATTGCTGGCTGGGAAGGGAATGAGTTTTCATAATGAATAATAAACTCTGCCAAAGCTCAGATCTGTTATGCAAATAAACATATTAAATGAATGCATTTTCTGTGCAGCATAGCTTCTGCCAGGAAATTTGTTAAAAACATTGTTTTGCCATTGACAAAGGCAATGTGCCAAATTTAGACCTGGTGTGAGTGGGCGCAAGTCTGCTGGTTTCAGTGGCATTGAGCCCATTCACACCAGGTCTGTAATTGGCCTATTGTGTTTCAAAGGTTTTCATGATCCAAGAAGTGCCAAAGCGCAGATAAATAAATTCTTTAGCTATAGAAGAGCTTTTTCAGGGTCAACACTAATTTTCAATTCGCTTAGCAGGCAAAAACTCCTTCTGGCTGAGTTCAGTCTGTGACTGTACCAACTTTCTAACCTACAGAATGAAAATTCTTGGGTACTCTCAACTCCCTCTCTGCAGAACTGCTACAATGAGCCAGCCTTGAAGGCACCAGCTTCAGAAATTGTATCTCAGTAGAAGACGGGAAACTGGACTGATTCAATAAAAATTGACCTGACCTTCCTGTTCTGACTTCATCTCAGGCAAAATCTCTTTCAAGTTTTAGAAATATTTTATTTACTCTTTCTCTCCACAAGTTATGTCAAATGTCAAAAAAAAAAAAAAGGCTAAGCATACAAAAGAGTGCAAGATGGACGGTTTCCGTGAAATATTTAACCTTGTTTTATGGTTACAAATTATGTAAATAAACATCTCAATTTTGCGTGATCTGCATACAGATTAAGTCATACCTCAGAATCTTTTGAAGTATACCCATGCAATTGCAGAGAGTCTGTGTTTCTGAACTCATTCTTTTTTTTATCTCAACTACACCAAACACTGAGGACTATCCTGAAAACTGTCATAAGGACATGATAACAAGCATCAAATTTAGCAGAGAGTTACTAAGGTGAGCAGTACAATATTTGCCCTGATATAGGCCTAACTACCCTGTGATATTCTATGATCATTAGTGCAATATGGGTATCTAAATGGTTAGAATAAATAGTGACTAAGAGATATGGATTCCAATGAGAGAGAATCAAAGATTAATGTGAGAATTAACAGAGTGTTACGCAATATAAGAATAACAAATCAGATATGACACAATTTCTTATTCAAGATGACTTCTTTAACATTTTTGGAATGTAAGCATGAAGCTGGCTGCATAAGATCAGGTCACCTATCGCCTGGGGAGAGCAGAGCAAATTTTATTGTCTTGATTTTGGAAGATTTAAGTCCTGATTTGTCTTCATTCAGACATAAGAAATCCTGGGGCAATTTCTCTCCCATAGAAATTACTGATATTCATATTTTCATCAAAATTTGAGTTGATTTTCTACTGCACCTACTTTTTTTTACATTAGAAGTACAGCTGTTACATATGTGCAACTTCTGTGGCACAAAGCTGAAAAATCGGGTTTCTTGCCGTACAAGTATGGCATAACAGCAAACAGTGCCATTAAATCAAAGCCGCAATAATCTGCCGCTCCACTGGCAGATATCTGCACATAACTTCAATGTGACTTATGTGCTAAGATAATGAATTCTATAATGCAAATTTACACACGGGGGTCAAATAAGGAAGTTCTTCGTATTTGACAGTACATTGGGTATTAGGTATTTGTCAAAAAATAAATAATTCATCTCGCATAGCTACTTGCTATGTAAATGATAGTCTATGTATATTAAAGCATTTAGCACTTAGAATAAAATGGACAGCTGGGGCCAAATGAATATCTCTCAGGACACATTACCATTAGAGCTCCCCTGTGAGTTTTTAACTCTTCACTTCTGAGTACTGTCATGAGGACATTAATTGAATAAGGCACAGAATTGGTTCTAATGCAGGCAGAGCTACAAAAAAAGAGAGGAAAATAATGTAAAGCAGCACATTAATTTCAGATTCGACTTTCCTCCAATTTTAACGTTTCTCAAATCCCCCATGTAATTTGGTTCTGATTCAATTCAGGAAAAAATGGAGGTTAAATATTTTCAAAATATCAAGCAGATGACAATCAAAACATAATTTAAATATGTTTAATACATGCTGAGATTTGGGCAGAATTTGAAGTCCAAAAGTACCCCTAAATTCCATATGGATTTAGACTATCATTGAACACATTTCCTCATTCCAGCCCTCTGATAGATTCTTCTCCCATTGACTCAGACCCAAAGTGAACTTTAGACAGAGCATGAAGGTTCACTCACCAAAGGGTGGCCATGAAAGCGGGTTAAGGGTAACCCTCCAGACCCTGTGGAGAGGGTAAATTGGAGTGCATACTCTCAGTCCTACCCAGTATTGCACAAATTTCATCTAAAGATAAAAGAGACAGAGGCTGTTTTAACATTTTGTGCCCTGCTCCTGAAGCTGGAAACACCATGAGAACCAATGTGTGTCTCAGACTTGTAGCTGTGAATCCAAGTCCACTAAACTCAGTACTGTTTCCTGGGACTTATATCCTGGTTTAATCTCAACATCTTCTCTCCACTGGAACTGCTCTGAAATACACAGGACTTATAGCATTCAGTGGTTACTTTAAACATGATATAAACCAGACTAGACCTGATTTACTGATCTAGCTATTACATGTATTTCAATAATTTTTTCCTCCTTGGTTTAGGGATGATTATATGATACCCCTGCTAACAACATAGGCTTCTCTAGGGCTAATTTAACAGTTATAGATCAGATTATACAGAAATGTGATATACAGAGAAGTAATTTAGAAAAATGCATAGTATCTGTGATCATCACTGTTGTATCAGTGTAAAGTCTAAGCTACAGTAAAACAGATTATGAAGCCGAATAGCGAAGAAAGACAGATAAAAGATTCTGATGTTTTAATCATTCACAAAATATGTCTATTCCCAAATTGAACTCCGAAACCCCAAGCCAGCATGAACTGTTACTTTTTATACTGCATACCAACATTTATTTCAACTTCCGTTTATGTTATAATCATACTAGTTATCATAAAATGAGTTCCCTGCTGAATTCAGCTTTGAATTAAGGTGATGAAATTGAAAGAGTTAGACCTACGCGTGTCCTGGATTTTTAGTATCCTGGTTCAGTGCAAAATATGTTAACATAACCAGCATTTGACCTCAACACATTGTCATCCAATTCTGTAAAACAAAAGGTGGAAGAGAGTTTAGTGAAAATACTTACATATTTTTGTGTTTTCCTAAAGGAGAAATTACAGGTTCTGCTCTAAACACAAAGAAAAATCTTTTTCCTTTGAAATCCTGGCCATTTGAGCTTTCGAGCATAGATCAAAGACACCTGAGACAGTAATACTCTCATTGACAAATCCCTCTAGAACAATGCAAACCTTGGCAAAATGAAGTTTTTACCTCAGGCAGCAATACTGGGATAATGCTGGTGAGCATCAGGTTCCTCTCTGGAATCTGGTGTTATTCAGGTTAGGCAGAAACCGAGTGAGCCATTTGTGGGGTGCTCTTTATTCTGCAGCCAACACAGGTGAATACAGTGTTCCACTCTCAGTATGCCCTTAGCTACCTCTCTGGTTTGCTTTATTCAGGGCTGTAAACAGCTCGGTGCATTTTAAGGCAGAAAAGAAAGCTGCCAGTGCCTGTGAGGGTGGAGAGTAAGGAGGAAGGGGTTTCTCTTTGGGGCTTTTTAGGGTCATCTAAACATAATTTACTTGATAATTTCAGTATTATAGCCTTCCTCACTGCTTTAAAAGTGTTTGTCTACGACCTGATAATGCCTCCACAGTCAGCGGTGTAGAAAGAAGACCTTAGACCTTTTTTGCAATAACTCTAGTCCTGGTGGATTCAAACTCTCATTGGTTTTGCTCTCAAAGTCACATTTGTAATATGGTGACAGCTGGCTCAGTGCTTTTTCATGTCATTAAAATCCAATGTCTTAAAAGAGTAAGTTTTGAGAAGCCAAGACACCGTTTCAAACACAGAAAACAAAACAGTGTAATAAAATCTCAGCTGGACATTTTTTCTCTCTGAGATAACCTTTCCTTCAGAGCAATAACTGAAGGACAGGAATACATGTCATGAATTGGGCACGCTGCTATCATATGCAAGATAATTTGGACCTCCAGCTGTGGAAGCTGGGAGAGAAGGTGAGGAATATTTCAGTGTGGCTAGTGAAAGAGAAGGTTTGTTTAAACTGATGGAGCACAAAGGGAATCATGAACCCCTCTTTGAGACCACCAGCTGTGGCACACATGTGCAGTGCCTGTTCCAGTAACATGTGCATGAGTCCTCCTCTTGCAGATGAGAGCTGGTTTTGGCTCTCTGTGTGGCATGATAACTGAGACAGCTGTCAAGAGTGCCCTGGCCACTGGGTTAGTGGGAGATGGGTCTAATGATGATATTTCTCCCTCTCCTGTGCTTCTTCAGTAGCAGAATGCACAGCTTCTTTGCAGTTGGAAAGCTACATTATCTTGCTCATGGGCTGCTTTCTCCCCTGCCTGCCTCCCTCAGAGATTGCCCTTTCTCTGTGTGCTCTTGTCATATCCTCAAGGTCAAAAAGTGTGGAAGAAACATAATGTTTTTCCAGGTGTTTTTCCTAAACAGCTTATTCTCTGAAGATGCCATTGTTAAAGGCTGCACAATAATAGGAGTTACATGCAGATGATGAGTATTTATTGAAGCATATTGAGTTTTCAAATCTTTCTGAGTTTCAAGTTGGGACAGAGATATTGCTTTTAGAAAGAAAATTGTGAAGTGAATAAATGGAAATTGGTTTGGATCAATCAAAACATGTAATTTTCATAAAATTATTCTTGTAATATTATTTTGAATTATCTCAAAATACAGTGGATACATGTAATAATCAAATAGAATATTAGTCATTTCAAAGGAGAAATTAAGCTATCTTGTTCTAAGAATGTCAAAAACCAGGGGGTTTTTTGCCAAAATAAAATATCAATTGGATGTGAGTACCCCTACAAACCATTCCAATTTCAGTGAAATTGTATTTGTAAGTGGAATTTTCTTTCATCTTTTTTCCTGATCCCTGCTAAACAGACATCACTTTCACAGCAAAATGTAAAGACACCAACAAAACACACAAAATGAATGCATTGCTTCCATTTGTTCATTCAAGTGTACATTTTATCTCTTCCTAATCTAAAGGCCATTGGATTTCTCGAACTCTTTCCATACCTTTAATTTTTTGCGCAAATGTTGAGACAAGCACAAGCAGCTTCTGTGTGTTCCCATTTCACACTCTTTCCATGAATCTGCATGCTAATCCACGTCAGCCATTCTGAGGTCTGTCTTGATGAACAATTAGTGTATTGTGATGTGCAAGGCTTTGAAAAAAACTATTCCCTAACCCCGTTTTGCCTATGCAAAGAATTTGAGTTGTTGATCTCAAGAGCATGGAGCACTAATCTGCTTCTTCTATAACACACTCTTTTCCTTTCCTTCTCACTTTGATTACTTCTGAAGTCTAGTTTGTTATTTTTCATTATTTTTTATTGTTTTGTTATTTGTTATTCATTTCTTAGTTTGCTCTTGTTATTTGTCTTTCTTCTTTGCTATTGCTTTATTTGTTTGCATTCTGTTTCCGCAATATTTTTCCTTTTGCTATTATTTTTCTTCATTAGTTGGAGTGAACATTTATCTCTGCATATCACGCAGCTTGTTTTTATTTCATTATTTCCTGTGTTTGTGCTACACAGCCACCACTGCTCAGCCTCACAGTCTTCTAAAGGCAACTCTTATCAATACAGCACCACTGAACCTCACAGATAATGCTTTATTAAATGTTACACTGAAGCTGAAATCTTACACAGTAGGTAGCATAAAATCATTACCAGCTTGAATATTTTTGAGGATCAAGATGATAATGATAAGAGCAACGTCCCAACAGGGGACTCGCCACTTATTACTTAATCCACAAGCCCCCTATGGGTGTATTTTGGTGTCATTGAATGCCCACCCAAGGGTTGTATGAAAGCCTGAAGAAGCTAAGACACATCAATGGTTCTGTAAAGGTCTTGTAACACAGCCTAAATCTCTCTGGGTTTTTTAGGGACTTTATGTTATTAATAAAAAGTTAATAGGAAGTAAAAATATTAAGTGGGAAATGTGTCCAAAAAAGCCTTACTTTCTTTATGACTCTATCCCTTAAAACTGCCCAGGAAATAGCATCCCACACTGTTTTTTCTTTTTAAATAGTATATGTGAGTGATCTCTCATCTCTTCTTTATCTGTGGAATATTTAGATATGTAATATAAAAAGGATTTGTAAAACAAATAGTGCTCCCCACACTCTAGATTTCTCCAGTCAGAGCAAATGCAATGTTATTCATTTCATAATCTGAACTATATTTCAGGTACGAAAGGCTAAAGTAAGTTAATATTTTCCTGAGCAAAGCTATCAAGCAGACAAACACTATAAAAATGTTATATGGTCTTTCCTTCTTCTCATATCAGTGTAGATCTTTGATCCTCAGATCCAGTTTTAGAATCTTAAAGGACTGAGAAAATTTACAATTTCTTTGATAATATTGTCATTTTCATGAGCTGTGTAATGTCCTCTACCCAGATGGCCAAGATTTTTGGGAAGATTATGTCTCCCTTTTGAATTATTTATAATGTTTTGTGGGTCTGTGTTCTACTACAAGTCTGCATTTCCCTCTAAAGGTCTTAGGATTTATCTATCGGAACAGACGGACGTTGGGTTTTGCTGGTTTGTATTTTTTTTCCCCCATTTGGACCCTAGCATAAGCAGGTCAAGTGCAGCACTCTCCAATGAGATCAGTGCTACAGGAGCAAGGACTTAGTGTGTTGTATCTGCTGTTCAGGGAAGAGAGAGGTCCCCAAAGTGAATCTCATTTGTATAAAATTAAAGAGATCTTCACTGTCTGTCACTCTTACCATCGACATGCAAATGACAAAGCCCTCAAGTCAAGGCTTTACTACATGACCTAAAGATGCAGAGGTTGAATCGTAGCCCTAACTGAATTCCCAAAAATCACAGCAGGACCAGGAATTTAGCCACTACTGTATAGAAGGTGTTACATATCAGAGACTGAAATTTCTCACAAGATGTACTTTTGTACCAGGTAGCTGCATTGCACCAACTATAAACCATGTTTAGCATCATAAAGACCTTATTTCAGATACTTCAGATGATGTGAATTAGTGTGTTTGATAAGCCCAAATTTCTAAATTTGAGATATCTTTCCCCTCCAAAACACACAGAACTTAGAGTCTGCAGCAAGAAGTTTTATCAAGTCAGGTGTTTAACAGAACCTTCTCTCTAACTCAGTTTGCCTAAATGAGGTAAAACATCTTTTTATGGGACAAACAGGCAAATACACCAAATACACATTATAAAAGAATGGCACTTAATATATTTCACTGAGACTGAAGCATAGATGACTGTATTGATGACTCAGTCTTACAGTGAGACCTCACTGGTTTTCGATTCCCTTCTGTGACTGCTTCTCTATGCAATTTCTTTTATTTCTCATTATCTTTAATGTTTAAATTCTGCAGTTCTTTCAAGCAGGCAAATGTTACCCATCCATACTAGTATAAAACCAAAGCAAAAAGGGTTCTATTATTTTTAGCTACATAATTTTCCTTTAAAAGTTATATACTCATATACATTGTATGCCTTACAAAATTGAGAGGGGGAGTAGTAGATACTCAAACCCTTCTCTTTCCTTCCAGTAGCATGAGGTAAATTGCACAATAAATCAATTTTTATGGATGCTGTTGACTTGCAACATTTGCTGCTTTTAAAAATTAATAGCTGAAATAATGAACATCCTCAAAAACTCTCTGAACAGTCAGCTTGATTAATTCACTGATATGAAAAGCAGTTGACAGGTGCAATATTCTCAGCTGAAATTTTCTGTAGCCTGATCAGACTACAATCTAAACCTATTCCGGTAATATGAGTTTGTTTGCTTTGGTTTTAATTTGTGCAAAACAAACAAACTTAAGTCCCATATTGTGCTTTGCCTAGATGTGCATACACACACACATCCACAAAATATTCCTTCCTGTAAAATGAAATCAAGTTTAATTTTTGTGTAAATATTGTTGTGAAGTCATAATAGCACTGCACAGTGCAAAGTGCAACTGGCATCACCACATTAATATTGCATTATTGCCAAACTGATAAGGAATTCCTGGGTATAAGGAAATGTGCACTACATTTTGAGCATTTTCTAAATGGTGATCCACATGTCAAAGTGATTTAATCAGGAATACCTCCTTTGAATAAAATGTAGACACACAGCTTCACACCAGTGTTTCCTTTTACCCCCCTTTCTGGGTCTCACTATTCACAGTCCTTTAACATAGGAGTTAAACACAAAAAAAGTGACAGCCATTTCTCTTTCTTTTGTTCTAGAGCTGGAATTAAATAATGCTGTTCTCTACAATGAGAAACATTTGGGACATGTTTCTAGTTAGGATAAAAAAATAAGAAATCAATAAAATTTTCATTAAGCATTAGAGAATTTGTTTACATTTTTAAAAGTCCATAAGACTTAAAATACCTGAAATTTAATGCCATCCCATGTTCTTTATTGTCCTGCTTTTCACTGGTGAGATATTGGTGCAAAATAATCAAGACAAATGGCTGAACTCATGATTAATGAGGCTGCCTGAGATATTCAGATGATCCAGGTGACTCCATCCTGCATCACAAGGGGTGAATTGACATAGAACCTTCACTTTAAATGAATAAAGGTCATCAGTTCTCAGCCACATACAATCTCTGCTACCTAAAGAGCCTTTAAAGTTAACTCTTGTGAGGAATATTTGCATAAAAAACAAGCAAAATATGTTTTCAGTCTGAATGTGATCAATTTGATGTTCTTTCTTAATTTTCATGACATTAAGGTCCATGATATCTCCCTGTATACCTGTGGGAGTTTTTCCTCCATTATTCAGGAGTTTTCTCTGCTGATTAACAAATTCATAGTTACTGTGAGAAAACCTGCAGAGGCATGTCTTGATCAGGAACTCAAATAAATAAAGCTATACAGGAATGCATGAGACTGAAGGAAACCTTTGTAAAATTTTCAGTTGGCAGATGGGGATATCATCTATGTTGCTGTCGAAGATTTCCAAGATAATAAATATTACTCTCTTGATAATCACGTTAGATAACTCCTACATCAGCAGCTCTTGCAACTGTGAAGTGCCTGGGGGGTTTGTAGATTAACAAGATGTCAAGGCTGGTCTTTACTGTAGTCTTACAAAAGAAAGGGAAACACTCAAGGGAGTCTGCTTCAACAGAATTCATTAAATTTCTCAAATATGCAGAAGAATTACAGAGAGATAGCTAATAAAACTATGCAATCTGCTTGTCAGATATGTCAAAAAAATATTAATTTACAAAAAGTAGACATTTCCACTACAACATGCAAGGCTGTTTTTAGGATAGGACTTGCAAATGCATACACAATCCATCAAAATAAGGTATCAGAGGACAAAGGAGCATGTAGCAGAGCAAGGCTGGCTTAGAAATATGATTCTAGAGAAAAATCTAAAACTCATTAGGAATAAAGTATGAAAACAAACTTCTAAATAACAGTGTGGACAAAGTGAGATATGTGAAGGCTTCAGCTTTGTTCAAATAAAATTACATTTTGTCCCCAGAGGACTAAGACATCTTCCTGAGTGAAGAGGAACACCAAGGTCTTATCATCTGCCAATATATTCTTGCCAAGTGCTAAATTCTGGCTCTGTTTAGACAAAGATGAAGACTGGGGGATTATCAAGTTCTCAGAGTCATCCTGCTTACACACCAGCAAAAGGCTTCAGAGAGTAGTGTGCTTTTCAGTGCTTCTTGGCTTGACTGGAGAAAGGAATAGCTTACGTCACCCATGGTAACTTGTTCTCAGATGTAAATTAATTAGAATAGTAGAGGTGGAACTCCTAGTACCTAGCTGGTCTCATACTCCCCTCAGGAGCCTCAACAGTCATAATTGCTCTCTTCTCTTGTATCTCCACTGTGCCTGTGTAACAGCCAGCACACTCTGATGCCGAGTACATACGCAAAGGCTGCGCAGTCGCCTCCTCCTAAGGACACCAGTGCTGTATTACATATGTCCATTTACTACCCAGAATTAATCACAGCATTTGCTTAGGTTATGAAACATTGATTTTCATGGTCCAGGGAGGGGGACAGGGGAAATTGCAATCTCAAAATCAGAAAAAAAGGCAAAGCATTGAAACTGGCATTGTATAAATTAAAGTCCACAACAGTGCCAGGAAAGCATGTCACTTAGCAGAATAATAGAGTATTACAAGTTAAATAATAGTGCCAATAGGAAGACAGGGGGCCAGAGTCAGATAAAAATATCTACTTATTCACAGTTCAATCTTTAAATTTTGTTGCCTGACTCAGAATAAGCATCCAGAAAATGTTGACTCCGGATTTATTAATAACTCAAGATGGAAGGGCACTTCATCTTTTTATGATTAATTATGGACAGAATGAGAACAAGGAAACTGCTCTGATAAGCTGCTTGGGCCATGAGGAAAGAGACTATATACCCAGAAATGCCCAGCTGTCAGCTTCGCTGGAGGCATTGACCCCAGGGAACCAACTTAAGACAAAGCAACATGAAGATGGAAGCAACACTAAGGAGGCTAAAAGACTGTCTGCTTCACATCTTAATTGCTTGAGCTATTAAACAAACACATCTGGTGTTGATGTCTCTGGAATACTGTACTTTTTGTGTATCACATATGCCTCTGTGTTAATGCTTTTATGAGCTGCCCACTTCGGGCTTGGAGAGTTGGGTTGCTAGCTTTTTTTTTTTTTTCAATCTTCTAATGCAAAACTTATATGCACTTATTTGGTGATTTCATTTTATTTGTTTTTTACCCTCAGCCTTTTGGGGTTTGCCTATTGCATTGTCTACCCATTTGCCTTCCACCATGTCTGCTTTCTGCGTTTGTTCAAGAGAAATTAGCAAAATTAAATAAAGAAAAATTCCGCTCTGGCAGGCATGAATTTGTTAGAGTGAGTTAAAGGAGAAAAGTTTGCACAATTTCATTATGAAGCCAAGTAATTGTTAAAAGAGATGCTGCCTCTTATTTGCTCAATAATGCTTTTATACATTTCAAGCTTTATGAAGGATTGATTTGATGAAAATATCCTTGGAGGATTGTGACCTTGAGTTGCCTTTTGTGGAGGAATTTCCTGGGTCTAACCTAAAAAAGAAATGGAAATGGGGACTATGGAGAATTTGTATTTGTAAGGCGATAAATTTGTGCAGACATACAGAATAAGAGTTATTGATAATTTTTTTTCAAAACATTACAGGCCACGAAAGGCATTTCCACATGGCTTCCTGAAAATTTTGTATACTCCTTAACCTTTAAAGATGTAAAGCAACTATAAGAATCACATGTACGATGTAGAGGGCTGAGACTGATAATTACTTAGGAGTCAAGGATACTGTAAAGTCACAATCCTATGTTGTTATCTGATAACATGAAAATGCCAAACTACAGAAGGTATTTTGACTAATACTTTGGTCACTTTTTGTGAAATAACACATAAGGAACAGCCTTTCCGTCAGGAATGGCCTGGCTGCTTATTCCATAAGAATGGGAAACATTTCTTGTTATCCCAATAAAATAGGGCGTATTATCCTAACCAAATTGCATCTGCTGCATAGGCTAAGTACACACCAGTGATGTTTTGTCAACAGCAGAGCCTGCAATATTTTCTGAATACAGAACATTTACCTGAGTAAATGTGTCTATAAATAACATATACGATACTTTTTTTCCACTTACAGTGATAAAGATAAAAGAGTAACTCAAGATTCTTGAAATTCAATATTATATGTTCCTGTAGTTTCAATATATTTCTTATAAATATTTTAGTGGCTTTATTTAGTTATCTTTCCTCCTGCAAAGTTGCTATAAAAGCAAATTATGTAAGAAGTTATAGTTGTACGGTTTAGGGGAAAGGATTTTTTTTCCCAAACATTCTTTCTAATATGGTTAAAGAATAGATTATTTATTATGGGATTTAGAATTAGATTCAGACTAGTAATCTAAGTTTTGTGGTACTGAATTTGCAGAGTGGAATTATATACCTCAACTTCCATTTGAGCTTTCCTGCCATTTACTCTACACTGACAATGTTTGCAACAATCATGGTTTGATTGCATTTGTATCTATGAAAAGTTCATTTTAGCATTGTTTAAATGGAAAACAAATTTCAGCTGGCAATGAATATCATTTACACTTGTGTGTTATTCTATCATATTCATTCATGCAGTGGCATTTGGTAACACTCGCATCATCCGCAATGGGGTTATGTCAGTGTTAATGAAAAGCTAAAGCAAATATTTATCCCTTCGTTAGTTTGAAAGCTAACATGAAAAATAAAAACCTAAGCCTAAATTTCTAGAATTGTTCTATAGAAGGTAATTTTTCAGCTATCCCAGTCCCCAGATCTTCCAAGGAGAATGCCTGGATATAATTGTGCTTCTTGTTTACAGAAAGGAGCAAGAAAAACTTAGATAAAATAGTAACAAAAATTACTGGTTATTATATCACTGCAGTTTCTGCCTGTACAAACACAACAGTCTAGCTGAATCTTCAATGTCAGCTACCTGTGTCAACTCCTTGCAGCACCTGGAGATATGCAAATGCATGGAATTAGCAGCTGCCTTTTTTTTTTCCTCCCATAAGCACTTGCTTTAATGAACTCAGTGCCTCTGATGACCAGTTATGAGAATTATCTAAAGGTACGTGATTTGAATTCGGATACTCATTCCTGCATTTTGGCACCATTTTCAGAAGACCTCAGTTCAACAAGGCTTTCTGTAAACTGCATTTGTCTTTGTCAAATCAGTGACATTTTTTATGGTTTTCCATCTACATAACTGGTGAAAAGTCTTCAGTGTTTATAAAATTAGTGTCACTCAACCACTTATAAACTTCTCTGCTACAGATATTCTGAAAGGCAACAAAAAGATATCCCATTCTTATTTTGTACTAATTTTCATTTTTTGAAAGAATTAAGAAAATATTGAGTAGTTGAAGTGGAAATATAGAGAGAAATGATCAAGTTGAATAATTCTGGCCATTATACCTTGCGTGACTAACCAGTGCTTGGGAAATTGCTGACATATAGCAACAGTCCGCTCCTGGTTTTTTCATCAGTTTCAAAATATTTGAAGCCATTTTTAACTCTGCAGGAGACCATTTCTCGAAGACCATATTTTCTAAGTCTCTGCTCATTCTGATGGTTGGGTTTTGCTTGGGTGTTGGAGGGAGTTTTTTAAGAGCTCCTATTTTACTGATATTATTATCTCTTAAAATAAATGCCCAAAGTGGAACAGAAAATAGAACTGACTGAATAAGTATTAAAAGAAATGTAAAAATTACCTTCTATGTGTTATATATCACACTTTGATAAATAAATACATACATGAAGCCTTTGTATTTTTCCAACAAGGTCTAACATCAACTGCCTACGTATTTCATTGCACTGTACATTTCTGGAGGGTAATTTTGCAATTTTGCAATAGAAATATGTCTCTTAACTGTGTTACCTCACACTGTCTTTAGTTAATTCCTTTTGATATACTTTGGGTGGTTCTCTTTTCATTAGGACCATCTCCAATTTAATTGCCATCCTTAAAAGTCCCTACTTTATACAATGTTCATCTAAATGCAATTGTTTGTGATCCACAAAGAATTATATTGCCTACTTTGCTGACCTAGTCAGTAAATAAAAGTACTGGACAGCATCACATTGAAGCAGCCTCCCACAAAGAAGATTCTGTCTTATTTCAGTACCAAATCCTTTTACTAATTTCTTCTGGACTACATTTTCTTTCTTCCAATATTAAAACATTTTGGTCATGTGAAAAATTTTGCTAATATACTACATATATCTCCATCATATGTTTCACACTTGTCCTCTTCAGGAATTAATGTGGTGGGGTTTGAGCACATTCGTTCTTAGCAAAATCAGGTCTGCCTTCTCCGGGCTTTCATAAAACGATTGTTTAAAAATATATCATAAAAATGCTATCATATCTTCATTGGTGTCATAGTTAGACTGACTTGTCTACAACTCAAAATTTTTACTTTCTTTCTAATTTCACCACCCATTTTTTAATAAAATAGCAGTGTATTTGCCCTTCTGCAGTCTTGTAGGACTGGCCTAGAATTCTTGAGCATAATTAATAATGCTTCAAAGATAGTTCTGGCTTACTTAATTTCATCACATCCTGACATCTTGGCTACATCTAAGTTATTTAATATTCTCTAACCTGTCCTTTCTTTGTTCTGACCTATTCTCCTAACTTTTGTTAAAATTAATTGTGTTAAAATTTAGCCATTATAATTTAAGATGCAAAAATCACCTTTGTGTTCATGCAAATAATGTATGAAGGGAAGGTAGTCTTTGAAAAACAGGGAGTTTAAGCTAATTTAATTCAACAAAAAAGGTCATACTGACAGCTGCAGCAACCAAAAACCAATCCCAATACAGATATAGGTAATGTAAGCTTCCCTATCCACCTCTTAGTTCAATATACTGAGAGAGGATGAGGTCAAAAGGGCCATTCATTCTTATGAGTCTGCAAGATCTTTGATTTCTCCAGAATGTTGCCACAGTGCACTAGATGATTTATTGCTTTTTTCAGCATGGACATTCTGTCTGGAAAAATTGGTTTTGAATTATCAATGTATATGACATTTGCTTCCCAAAGTAGTAACAAATATTAACTGCCACCAGGGGTTGTATTTCAAACGGCACTTTGGATATAAAAAACATTTTAGAACAATGAGCAATTTGTCAGGAATATATTAATTTTCTCTACCATCTTCTAACAGAAAACACCAAAATAAATGTTTTTTGTGTTTCTTTTCCTCGCTTCTCTCTGTTATGCTGTGGCCTCAGATATTTG
This sequence comes from Falcunculus frontatus, assembly GCA_013398115.1. Lineage (NCBI taxonomy): Eukaryota > Metazoa > Chordata > Aves > Passeriformes > Falcunculus > Falcunculus frontatus. The sequence continues at coordinate 674,594 of VZRV01004236.1, forward strand.
GCTGTATGGTGTCATGCAGCTGGGGGGAGCCAACATGATTTGTGTTTTTATTATAGTCCTTTACGTAAGTTATTGCTTTGCTTTTAAAGAAGCAGCATCACTCCTCTAATGAACCCAGCAGTATGCTGCAGCCTAAACCCAAACCTATTTCGGTGTAGATATTCAGAGGTTCTTCTGTCTAGTCCTGCCATCAAAAGTTAATCTCCACTGTTAGAGCCTCAACCACCACATCGTAGATAATTGTCCTTGTAGTTTACTCTGAGGGGGACCTAATCAACTGCATGACAAGTGGATGCCATTGGACAACACACAAGACAATCTGTTATTTTTGGAGTAAGAAAACACCCATTGCACCTTTTGATCTACTTCTTCTATGAGGGGGAGGCTCTGAAAATGTTAATGGGTTTTCTATTTCATCTTTGCAGGTCATCTTCAATTTATCACTATGAAATCAAATCTTTTGGGAGCACCATCATTAACCTCCACTAGCTTAGGTACATCCATCAAGTCCTCATTCTGTTTATCATTATTATCAGGGAAGTCATTGCTGTTCAAACCATTGTGACTACTAATTTCCTACACATTAGGCCATAAACCCTATTTTATCCATAAAACTCAGAAAAGCTACAACATCCCCAGGTTTTCCTGGGGCGTATAAATGAGTAATTTGTGACTTTACATTCTTTTGAAATGTCATCTGTGGTAGTATATTTAGTATGTCCAGATAAGAAATCAACACCAGATAAACGTCAAACTTCCTTTGAATAAAAATACTAGTTTCTCTTCTCTGTTCTTAACTCTTCCCTTTAAAGAATGTTCTAACAAAATATTTTGCTTTTGAAAGATATTATGAGTAATTGATTCAGCAACCGTGTCATCTATTCTCCACTGAGTGAGTGCCAATAACTCCTTTTAATGTCAGTGAATGTTGTGTGTATGTATTTATAATAGTATGTACTCCCACAGTAGAGATTAAAGGTTTTTGTAGAAACTTCAGGTCTATACACTCTTTTTCTGTAATTAAAATCCCTTAAGATAGGAAAAAACTTCAACAACCTGGGTGTCAACAGCTAGTGGCAACAGAATAGTCTCAGCCAAACAAAAAAATAGAAATACTATCGTCTTTTGACTTAATTGTTTAATATAATTTCTCCTGCCCTTCAGCATTCATATTAATTTGTTTTTGAACAATGAACTCTTTAAGTGGCTCCTATATAAAGGTCAAGCATTCCATGTCATACAATCTGTTATACCACTGTAATTTGACAGCTTAAACATTGCAGGTATAATAGAGTATTTAGTATTAGGTGCAAAAAATTACTATAACCTATAGACAAGCACAAAGCACTCAAAAAATAAATAAAGCAAATTCTAGGATATTTATGACTGGCATCACGTCGATCCAGTCACAGAATTAATATATTTACCTATAATGGTTTGAGATTATCTCTGTGCTCCATGCTCCTTTGCCTAGGGATGCATTATACTCTATGCCCCATCAGCCAGTTTGGGAATAGCTTAAGATTCATTGCCAGAGAGAGAAGAAGGAGGGTTCCTCCCACAGAATTTATTTTAAAATCTCAAGAGGCACAAGCTGCTGAGAACCACATCACAAAAGCAGAGACAGGAACATGAGAAGGTGTCCCAAGCAGGCATAAGAAAAGAGCCAAAAAGGTCTGAAGTGGACAACACAGCAGTTTTTGGAGGGATGTTTCTTGGGAGACCAGTAAGAGCTCCGTCCATGGACAGAATGTTCTGATCATACTATGCACTTGATTAGGTTACTATTATATTCATGACAGTGGCCAGTGTCAAAAGTGTAAGAATAAAGAGGCATAAATCCTTTGTCGGGGAAAAGTGAAGTTTTCATTACCTTATGTTTGTGGTAGGAGAGGAAAGTGATTATGAGAAAAAGGAAACTGAAAAATAAGACTCCCCACATTTATTCAGGGACTTTTTTGAAGCTTCAAACACTTAGCCTAAAGTGGATTTGAGAGAAGACAAACATCTAGTCTGGCTGAGAGATACAACCTTTTCCTGACTCCCTCACTCACTCAATTGGCAGGACACAGCCAGGTGTACTTCACCGGGGTGTTAAAGACTGAAAGCAAAGGGAGTACACTCCCTCACATCAGCACTAAGGGGTGAGACAAGTCAACTTCACTGAAGGCCCTGGGACTTCTATTTCCCAGCCTGTTAGATACTGTGTCTTTTTTCCAGGTCCGGCCAGTGGGAGGGCTTAGTGCACGTACCAAAGATGCAAAATGCACACAGAGAATATAAGTACACACAATAAGACAAGTTGAAGAGCAAGGTCTTTACTGGCAGCCCCAATTAACACAATCAGCACTTACACAATGGAGAACACCACAGAAAGCTTCATCTTGCTCCTCATTTCCAGGCAATGAAGGTTAAAGCTCACAAGAACAACAATCTTGATTCACAAGGTTGCTGTCATTTCTGGATGATCTCTAAATTTTAGCATGGTTTTTGACATTTTTGGCCTCCAGATCTCACAGCTTTGGTCTCTACAGAAGCTGGTCTTCTACTCTCAGGCTAAGCCAGCTTGTTAAAGTTTCCTAGAAAATATGCCCACACCCTCACACAGCCAGTCTTCTCTGTCCCCTCTCCTCTTTGTTTTTTGCACTTGTTCCTCCCGGATCCACTCCAACTATACATCCTGCTCCCCTTTCCCCAGCATGTGGCCCTTTCTCTGAACACTGTATAAGAATTTTTGCACATTCTCACAGCCCCTTCCAACATTCCATAATAAATTTCACACAATCCTTCGAGCCCTCAACTACCACATACAGTTACTCTTTCCAGTAAGGCTCAGCATAACCCTGCTATTCCTTGTTCTCATCAGTTACAAAGTTCTAGCTGAATATCTTCATGCTATATTGGAATGGTTTTTTCCATGGCTTATCAGTCCATTATATGAACCCCTCTGTACTGTTTCCATTATCTGCCCTTGCTCAATTTGCATTCCTGAATGCTTAGTTTACTTCCTTTCCTGTCTCTTGTCTTTGTCTCTTAAGGTGAATAGCCATTGATCATATGTCTGTAACATATGATTTTGAATGCCTCTTATATTCACACTAAGGTCTTCAATCAGTTGACAGGCCAGGGCACAGCAAGAAGCTTCAGCCTGTAAATGGTTGCAGTAACACCTGCCCAGCAGGTGGCTGGGGTTCTGGTTCATTAGAGTAGGACTTTCATATATTTCCATGCAAGAGACTTCATCCTGTACAGACTGAATATGATTCTAGGCTAAGACTATGAAAGGAGATTTCTTGTGTTCTGGTGAGGTTTGCACAACAGGTGAGGACACCACTGTCAATAGAGGCCACTGTGTGGCTTTTAAGGGCAGACCTCAGCTCTCCACAGGTGAGATGTTGGTACACAGCACAGCTATAGCTGGTTTTGCAGAAAGCATTCATAAGATGCCTGATGTTATAGTTATTACTTCAGTAGATCCACAGGGTTGCATAAATAACCTATCAAAGACAGAGGAAGATTCTGTGGAAAAGATTTTTCTCTGTTTGGTTCTATGAGATTCTCAACATTACCTTAAAAGCTACTCCCCAGAACAGCGGGGTTTGGCCCAATGCACTGACATGATTACTCCTATTTCTATATCCCAGTTTCAGCAGAAAACATAAAACAACACAAAGAGTAATATTTCATGGAATGTTTCTTTGTTTCCTTTACCTGATGCAAATATGAAACAACTAATCACTTTCTAACACTCTCCTTCTTTTCCCAGCCCCTGTAGTAGTATTTCACTTACTGGTAATGCTACCAATTCTACAGGCTACACACCCTGTGTTATTTTAAATATATCTCCCCTTACTTTCTCTCACTCCTCTTTATTTCTTCATCTTCTTTCTTTGGAAAAGTTGATTTGTCTAAGATACACTTTTGTATTTTATTGAAATAAATTAAAAGTACATTAAGTATAAGGAAGAAATATTTTAAAAGAAAAAAATGCCTCTCAAGTCTACAGTCCAACAGTCATTGGCTTTGGTTGAAATATTTCAGTTAACTTCTGTTTTATCTCATTAAATTGCTTTGATTTTAGCTGTATCATAGTGATATAAGATATAAGAAGTACCTAATCAAATAAAGTGTTCTCTACATCTTTTTCCATTTTAAGAAAAAAAATCTATAAGAACCTTGAAAAAAAAAAGAATGTTTGCAACTACAAAACTGAAATAGTTGAATCTTCAGCTTTAGTAAGAAATAATCTTTAGTAAGAAATACATCTTAATTTGTCAATCTATTTCAGGGTCATTAAATTTTTCTTAAGATTCTGATTTTTGTTCTGGAGGATGAAGAAATGTGATAGCTAATATGTGATTTCCAGCACACACAATAAGTAAATGAACTGCACATTAGATGCAGTTACTTTTGTTTCATTTAGACAAATGCCATCTGAAGTATGCACTACCAAATAACGAATTACAGATTGACATTCATATTGCTTGATAGTATGGGCACCTTTTATTCAGACTTTCCCGGGTCAATTTCATGGTACCTTGGAAATGATCAAAACAAGAATGTTCTACTATTTCAGAAGTGCAGTAATGAAAAACAATCAGGTATCCTGAAATTTCCACATTTTGAGGCATCATTAGACACAGAGATAAATATGTCCCTTTCAGTCAGGTTAAGGTAGCCTTCTGTTCTAGCAACATCAGCAATTGCCACCTACTCTTCTTTCTGGAATACGCTCTTTTTCCATGGCCTTGCCTCATTTTCCTCTGTACAGCATGCAAAGAAGTGCAGGAAGGAAATGTGGGCTTCTAGAGGGGAGGGGACTTTCTTCTACTGCAGGAAAAGAAAGGGATGAGTTAAACCTCAGGGAAAGATGCAGTAGGAAGAAAGGAGAATCTCAGCTGCTGTTAACACCTCTAGCCATCTCCTTGAACAAGCTGGCTCCCTCTCAGTTTGGTTTTTCCTTAGTCTAGGAGAGCTGTTCTGCCGCTGAAGCAAGATTTAATTTCGTCTACCTCACTACACGGCAAAGAAGGCTTGAGTCAGCTCTGACTCCTTTAGCAGCATCTAGAGAGCCCCTATTAATTGAATGTCCAGTAAAAGAATTTCAGAAAGTTTGTCCTTGGAATTACTGTTTCTGAACAACTCTTCTAGCATGACGGATCATCCACCATAAAGACCATCCTAAAGGATCTATGGATTTTCTCCATTAACTATGAAATGGGTTATGGCAATCATTGCTGATTTCTGGTACATAAAAATATCCTTATTCAAGGACCATAATAATTATGAGTCAACCATGATCTACTATCCTCTCATTCTGGAAAACACTGAGCATACTTTTCTTTTAGGGGTGTATATTGAGACTTGCTGATAAAATGTTACCAACCTAATCCTTCCTGTGGTCATTGTGTAGTCAAAGATATTATTTCACCACCTAAAGGTATATAAATAGCATTTTTATTCAGGTCTAGGTCATGATCACTGTCTGCTTATGATCTAATGGTCTAATTCTGTAGGCTGTGAGTACATGTACACTCTGTAGTCTGCTTTTGTTCATTACAAATATATGACATAAAATCATCCCAAAACACTGAAAGATAAAGTATACAACACTGACTACTGTTTTTTATGTCTGGAAATAAATGTGGAACTTATATTTTGGCTGTTTTAGTGTCTCATTCATCTTTTTCACCTACTTATATTATAGACCAACTCTGGATTCAAGATCATAAAAAATTAGGATGTTTTATTAGTTAATAGAGGGATAAATAAACGTTAGATGAAGAATCTCTATCCAGATCAGACTATTAGCATTATCTCAGGCAAAGTGTTTTATTTCAGCCCAAATCTAAATTTACAGAGCCCATTTCACTTCCAGTTGTATTCAGAGTGCTGAAAGTGATCTGTCTAGCAGCAGAGACTGCAGCAAAGCTTACCTTGTTCTGGAAAAGCCAGTTCTTAACAACCAGTCAGTGTTTTGAACTCATTGTGTAAAAGGCGTTGAAACTACAGTCAAATTACTTGAATAAAATGACATGGTGAAATATTTAAATGTGAAGAAAAGATTATCCTGCCCTTATTTTTTGTAACACTTGGTAGGCTGCACTCAAACTGAGGTGAAATGGGCATGAAGCCATAAGAATTTGAGTTACTCCCTCACAGAAAGTATTGTATAGCTATTTAGACTAACCGGTTTGAATAACCAAACTGCCAAGGTAAGGTTGGACGACTGGTCTCTTTCACAGAGACTTTCTTAAAACTGGGTGGATTGGAAGGTCAGCAATTAGACATTATAGTAATGGATACCATGGAAAAACTAAACCAGAAAATTTCTGAAATGATAAGAGATGGATTAACCTGGAATGCAGATGGGTGAAAGGGAACAGTGAGCCAGAAGAGCCCCAAACTTGCTCTTATCACACTAGTGTTGATGGACAAGCCACATACAGCTAGAGTTTTCAATTTCTCTAGTGTGCAATGTTGTGCTGTATTAAGTGACATGGGATTTTTTTACTGTTAAATAAAGATTTATTCTTTAGACTTTGGGCTGTGGTCTGAAGAATTTGGTAAGTTCAACTCATGGGACATTGTATTGGTGTACGTTTCCAATTATACAAATGTAATTTTCTAGTTGCAGCCAGCTATTTTCATGACATTTTGTACTGAAACAGTTCACCATTACCTTTCTCTATCCCAAAATACACACCTTTGCAGTTTATAAAAAGTAAAAGTGGAGAGAGTCCCTAATGTTTAAATTTCAAGATGTAGATACAAAATTGCTATACTAACCCTGAAAACATGAAAACAATAAAAACAAAAACCTTATCAATCTTATTATTGACATTGTTTGCCATGCAAGAAACAGAATCTCTGTTGCATGGAGTTTTCCAGGCAAAGTTAATCAGAAATAATTGTATTTTATGTATAGAGCTGTATTTACCTGAATGCCAGCCTAATTCCAGCATCATGACTGGTATTTTTCAGGCATATAGATTTGGTTATAGATTCCAAATTTTCTAAGTCCTTCAAGCAAGTCCCTATTCAACACAGCCCAAAGTTGTGATTTATGTGAAATTCTCCACTGTTGGAGAACCCCTCCAGCTAACCAAGTCCAGCTGCTTTTCATCCCTTTTGCATCACTCATGAAAAACAAAGATCTCAGAACATCTGGAAATTGGATTTTTGTCCATTTGCTGCTTGCCTGTTAACTTGTGCCCATGAACTCCATTAGCTGTGTATTATGAAACTGTATGTTATATTTTAGCATTTCTCTTGCTGTTGTTGTTCTATCTGCAGCTGGGACTACATTCACTTTCTCAGATAATTGGTGAGTTTTACGATAAAGCAAACCGCAGTATTATCCCTCCTCTCTTCTTTTGCTGTCAACTTATTTGTTATGACTTTCGGTTTTTTACTTAAGGTCTTAGTTTGCTATAAGGTCTTGGCAAGTGTTTCACAGGATGTAGCTGAAGGGTGGCATGTAGTGTACACGTTCTGTCAGCACCAATAGATGTGTAGTCCCAGTGCTGAAGGAAAATAAAAAAATATTTAAACAGACACTGACATTCTGTCAGTACTACTCTTTCTGAGGTGAGCAACAAGAAGTGAGTTTTTAGGTCAGCTAAAACAGCTAAATAGCCTCCTTTCACTGAAATACAAACACATAATCCCTTTGATTACTGGGAGTCATCACCAAAGACCATCATGCATTAGTAACTCTTGATCGCAACTGATTCGAGGTGGATTCACATCTTTAAGTCACAGTCAAAAATTTCTCAGCCATAATATTACCTTTCACCTAAATGTTCGAGCCTTCCAGAACATGTCCACCACCTCAGTTAAAAAACACCCCAAAAAAGATTCTTTTTTCTAGTATATGAAGTTTCTCAATAAAAACCTGATCTAATAATATCATGTAGCCGATTCCACAGTCCATAGGCAGTTGATGAGGTCCAATATGAGGTTTTACACATGACTGCTTACCCATAATCAAAAGCCAGGTTTGCTGGAGAAGGGGAGGATGACATTTTGATTGTATGAGGGCTCTAATTTTTCATAAACTTGACAGATAGGAGAAGTGAGATATGAGAAATGGAGGTTAGGCTGATAAGGCAACATCTGGAATACAGAGAGAGTCAGCAGTCTTTGGATGAGATTTCCACCTCAAATAAAAGTAAGAGGGCTGAATAAATCAAATACACACTGTTTAGAACTAGCAGGGGCACTGTAATCTTTTCCTTCCACAGCTTACTTGTCCTTTATGGACGTGAATTAAACAACCTAAGGCAATATGAAGAAACTGTGTGAGATAACCCAAAAAAATCCCCTAACATTTGCAGATTCAGTAAGGTAGTTTTTGATAAGGGCTTTCAAGCTAGATATATACAAACAAGGAGAAAATATTGTCTCCGGCACTACATAACTGTTCTGACTAGCTGTACACTTACTCATTCCTCACAACTCCAGGGCCTTCTTTTATATGTGAAATTTAATGCAACAAGCATTAGTGTTGCTTAGCTCTCCAGGAATCAAGGAGAAAACTTTTCTAATGAAGGAATTATGCTTCCAATCTGAGGACAAAAGACTACGGGAGGAATACAAATGAAAATAAGTTTACTGATACTATGAAGAATGTGAACTACTCTGCCTGCTTGGAAGGCATGGAAGCCAGAAATCAAGGATTTTATAAGAATCTCAACCACCCTCTAATCCCAGATTAGTGCTGAACATAAATGAGGTAAAATACCTCATAAGGACAGTGATCTCAAAATCATTTCACCACATCAGCACAGTTATCTCAGTTGCGTAACTTCTCCATGCTTTTTCCTTAAAACACTTATATGGAGAATTGCTCTAAAAAATAGATTAAATAAATAATCACTTCCTCCCTAACCTTTTCACCTTCATTATTAGCAACATCCCACAGTAATTAAAAAGGTGAAAACTGGAGCATGATCTATTTTTTTAGAAGGCTGTTGATGTCATAGCACCACAGAAGGTGTTGAGGTCCCTAAGCAGCAGAGCCTGAGATACAACCTGGAATCTACCTATGTGAACTCCCCATCTCATATCTGAAGCAATGTACATTGAGGGAGTAAGCCTCTGGGCAAGGCTTATTCCCTCAAGCATACCACCACTGTCGTTTTTAGCTCGAAGTGTTTCACTTCTGAATATTTTTGTTAGCACAAATGAAAACGGTTCATATCTGTTTGCGGCTGAAATTTGTGTCTAAATGTAAATATGTCCTTAAGCTACCTGGGATCCATAGAGATTAAATGCAGAAGGAGCTGTTTAGTCAGCTAGTCTGCTAAACTCTTGTATTTCATCCAGCTACCCTTTGCATATCTGGGGGATAGTAGGTAGCCCACACTGTCAGGAAACACGGTGCAACTAAACTGATTAAGTGCATACCTGCCTGCAGTTACAGGGAGTGGAATCAGGTGGAAACAGAAGAACTAGGTAGGGGGTTTGCAAATCCCTTTTTTTCTGAACTCTTACATGGGTTCAACTAGAATTTTGATATGAAAAATTCACTGCAATTTCTATTTCTCACACACCTGAAAATGTGGTAGATCATGTATACTCCTGGTGACAATTATCATCAAAAATGCTTTGCCCTGATTGGCAAAACATTTACACAGACTCCAAGGGAAGCAGAACACAGTAGGGCACCCTAATATTCCTATTGTTCTTAGACGCATTTTTTGCTCAATCTCTCTCCTGCTAAAAGGGACACAGTTTAAACCAATCTGAGCATTTCAATTAGCTGTAGGGTTAATGGCTTTTTCTATTAGTAGTATATTAATGGCAGCATCCTGTATCTTACCATCAAGATTATTTTGTGAATTCTCTTTAGATTCATATAACTCCAGAATTATTCTTTCCACTGGGCAGACAAATCTCCAGCTATTTTTTCATCTAACTGCCAAAAAAAATATTAAAAATCTGTAAGAATAAACATAGCTTGCTCCCCTCTAATTGACACAGAGGAATCAATCAAATAAAGTCCAGGTGCTTCTTGTGTTGACCAAGAAAAAACAGGTTCTTTTTTTTGTGCGAGGGATTGGGGATCCAGGGGTGAATTGAAATATTTAATATCTCTAGTCAATAATGTGCACTTTTGTCTTTAGGGATCTGTGGAAAAAATTAAATCAATGGAATTATTTCATTTAGAAAAGCACCTGCTGTGCAAAAAAAAAAAAAAATTTCATCAAATATATATTAATGCAGTACCTAAGCATTGCAGTCCTATTGCCATGATACATTATGGTGGCTCCAGTGGCTCATGCATTGGTTACAGCTTGACATGTCAAAATTGTTCATGCTAGGAAACACCTATGGAGGTTCCGACAGGAAAGCCAAAGATCTGGGAGGATGCTCAGGGGATCTTTAAGGGGCTATAATACTTCTGCCAGCCATACTGTGTTTATAAACCAGCCCAAGGTGATAACCACAGAAAGGTGTTGCCACCTACTGACTGCTCAATAGCGTGCATGAAAAGAGTTTGGTCTACCCGGGTCAGTTCCTGCTGTGTGGCCACCTCTGTGTCAGCCAGGAACCAGGGCATCCACTGCCACCTGCAGCCGTGTCTGAGAGGCCAAGACCTGCATGGCAGCCTGTGGTCACCCAGAACAGGCAGCACAGCAGTAGCTTGTTAGGTTGTCCATACTATGGCTGCTAAAACTGATCTCCCCAGTGCCCCAGAAAAATTTCCCCACCTATCTTTCTAAGTATTGATCAGCACCCATGTCAGGAAGGATGGAAGAAAAGAAAGGGAGGAGAAAACAGTAATCAGTGATGGAAACAAAGGCATCACGTTTAAAGTTTGCTGAGAACACGAAATCAAGAAGTGCCAGGACACAGTCTCAGGCACCATGACCTAAACTTGTCTGTATAGTTAAATTTCGAGGACAGACTCTGGAATACTTCTGGCTGGTAGAAAGGAGCTTTCTCTCACTAGGCACTGTTCAGGTGTTAGCATGATCCAGAGCCCACAGCAATTTGGATATGAACACCTGCTTTTAGGATCAGAGAGAGTATTTATTGATATTGACACATTTAACCTGTTTCTTTTGGTGTAAGGGCAAGAATTAGCCATAATACTCTCTAACCTTGTAGGACAGTTATTACCTTCTAATCTCCATAGATATTAGCAGTGACATAATCAATATCTGCAGCAAAATAGTGTAAACTTCTTTACATTCTGTTCTGCCCATCATACATAATGTTACACAGACTAAAGGTTTCAAATATTTTATAATGTGTGATAATAACAGTTCTAGAGGTGTTTGGCTGATCTTCTTGATAAGAAATATGTGTTGCGAAAGCTTTAAAAATATCATTGCTAGACAAGTTGTTAAAAAAAGTTACCTAGAAAGAAATGATCATATGTGATGATTTTCAGTTTTCCTGAATGTTTACTTTATCACATGTTCACATAAAATGAATTTCAAAAACATGTTTATTGTGAAACTCAAAGGTTAATTCTTCATTAATTTCCACAGAGGAATGCCTGCATACTTATCTCACACAAAGAAAGGTACATAGGACGTAATTATTAAATAATCTTCCAGGTGGTAGAAAGAATAAATAGAGTTTAAAAAGATTGGGGGGGAAGGGGGGATCTGAAAAAAAATCAGAGAATATGTATTTATGGATACCCCACAGGGTTCTAATATGAGGAAAAAAATGAAACTGTAATCTTAAATTATTTGGTTCACTGCACATCACTGCCCTGTCTATAACAAGTAGTACCTAAATGTTCATTGAGTATAACTTTAGTTGCTATAATTCTCTGAGAGATTTCTGACTGGTATTCTTTTTTAAATAACTCTAACAGAAAAAGAAATCAATTGAGGAAAATAGAGTTCTGTGCTGATACTAACAAAAGCATTCAGTTCTGAATATCCGAATTGAATTTAACTCGAATATTATTTGTATATGTACTGGGTTAGTTAAATGGAAAGAACATGCTGAAATTACCAGGCAAGCACCTCTGCTCACTTCAGGAACTGGAGCTTAATCAGTGTGACTAACTAAGACCTCGATGCTTTGCATACACTGTATAATGGAATTTTCCTTCCAATTGCAATTTGGAAATAAGCATTATCCCCATAAAAGTGATCTCATCTTTAGTTTGGATAGAAGCACAGGAACACTGGCTTGTGATGTAAGACCTTGTAGTCCCCAGAGAAACAGGCATTATCAGAGACAAAATCACCTTAAGATGGGATGACCTTTAATAAATGTTGAACTGTCTACTATCTCTCTGCATCCCATCACAGAAGCAGACACCTCTAGGGCTATATTCCCTTACCTAATGTAGACATCTAGAGTACAAATCAATTGCTCACTCACAGCTGGTTTCTAGTGCAATTGCACTGCCAGAATCCTATTTGATCCAGCCCCTGATGGTTCCTCAGGAAGGGCACAGATGTGCCGCAGGTCCTGTATTTTGTGTTACAGCCGTGCAATGGCATCCTAGAGATCCAGAGACATTTTCAGATGACACTAGAAATTGTTATGTACACAAAGACCTACTCAATTCAGCTGAACAAATGGCTGTTTACTTTAGGATGAGCTGAAAAGATTTCTGGATCTACAAACTGAATTGATCATGGGCTTGCTTCACTTCCTGAAACATAGACTGGAAAAAATGAACAAAACTTACTAGAACTTTCATATTAATGAAGTATCCAGGGATTTCTCACAGTTCGTCCAATAAAATAATATTAATTGGGTTTCCATTACTTTTTCTTTTCTTTTATGGTAGTTCAAGCTTCAAGCTTTACTACTTTTTGATTTTTATTTTTTTGGGGTTTTTTAGGCACGATGATCTGGCAGATACATGTACTGACACATCTGTTCCCATCTATATGCTGCAGTTCTCTCTAAGGATCAGGCCTCTCCTGACACCATCAGCTGCCTTTGCAATATAGTCTTTGTGTCCATAATGTTACATAAAATATAACAGCTCATCCAGCTGGCGTGGTACAGCTCACATCCATACAGCTAAACACTTCCTGCTTCCCAAGGAAAGCCGGCTATGGACAACTTGCTCAATGAGAACAACCCTCTCCCAAACTTAAACTCAGTAGCCTGTACCTTAACAGTATGGATATCTTAGTCCTGGAACCTAGGTACCAGACCCTGCTACTGTTTAATTTACTGGGACAGCTGTATCCGGATGACCAGTGGGAGCTGGAATAAGAAGTGCCTTGCTGGATCAGAGTGTGGTCCATGAGCCCAGTATTTCTTCTCTACCAGTGACAGCAGGAGAGACTAAGGTACAGCCTTGACCACTTCCTATTCCCAAATCCCTCCTATTCTCCAATATCCAAAGTTGTTTTATTAGCTTTTATCACCATTTCAGAGCAGCTTCTAGACTGTTTGTAGACGTCTTCCTTTTCAGAAGACTGCTTTATGTTGTTGTTTTTATTTCCTTCATTTTTCTGTTGTTCTATGTCTTAAATATTCAAGAATAATGTCAGTATTTGTGTGCTAAATTTATCTGGTCCACTCTCCTAAGACAATGTTGAACCAAATTCCTTAGTGATCACTACTAAGGAGCAGCTCTCCCATTTATTCTTCTTGAATCAGGTCCTGTGTTCCAAGATACAGAACTGCATCTTTTCTTGTGGGGTCTGAATCAAGATTTTCCAGGATGCAGTAATTTATTGCATTCATCCATTCTTGATGAGGCTCTCAACCAGTCAATATGCAGATAATTTAAATCACTGACCATTAGCACTCTGCTAAAGCTGCAGCTACTGTAATCTTATTTAACACATCCTGATCTCTATCAAGTTACAGAACAAGAAGAGCACTAGGTTTTTACTGTTGGAGTACGGGATTTCCATCTGCCAGTAACTTCCTATATTCCACAAAATTTTATGCTGCAACACCTTATACTCTCTTTTATGTACTGTGTCTGTATGTCTCAGTCTGTCACGCCTGGAAAGTTAGCACCAGCATTTCCTACAGAGTTCCACAAGTCCCTGAGATATTTAAATCAGTATTGTCATTTGATGCCAAGCATTAATTTCCTCATCTTATCCTTAGGATTCCAGATTGGTGTAGAATCACTTAAAAGTTTTGCCCTTTCACTGTCACTCAGTACCATGTGTGCCAGTGAACTGGCACTGTAGGAGATGTCATTTGCCTTCCATATTTATTATGATTGTGCTATTTATTTCCCTCCTGGTCCTTTCAGAGACACTCTGAACATTAATCTTGTCCCCCCCCCATCTCTGTTTTACTGAAATACAAACAAACAAACTTCACCTTGAACTGTGCATTTCTACATAGACTTTTCTACACTGAATTGAAAGAATTTGTACCTAGCAAGTTCATTGGACTGAAAGTCTTAAAGCATCTTGATTAAACCAATTTATAAATCAAACCAATGTACTTCTCAGAAATATTTAGAGAGAAATTTTTCTGGTTTTATTTTGTGAAAAAGTATCCCTTTCTCTTGGAGATTACAGGTGAAAAGTAAGGCTTTTTCCTTATTCTTTCAAAGGAAGTACAACTTCTTTGTATTTAACTTGGGCATTGTTTTAAAATCCTTCATAAGAAAATTTCACATAAAGCACTTTAGTTCAATGTTACTTTTACGTTTTGAATTAAATTTATTTAAAAAAAAAAAAAAAAGAACACCCATTTTGTTCAGCCTCAATTGAATTTGAATAACAAGAGAACAGCAAGAGTGACTGAGGCCTGAATTCTGCCCCTCCTGTTAAATGAGCTTTTCTATTTGTTACTCATACTGAAATCAGTGAGTCTACTTCCCCACCCGCACCACCCCCCCCCAAAAAAAAGTACACTTCAAATTACATATATATTTTTTATTTAATCTTGCTGCAGACAGGAAAGTCTGAAAAGTATGAGCTGAAAAGTGACATTTTCAATCACAGCTGCACAATTCAGTGAAAGACAGCATAGCTCTTCAACCAGAATATGCCTTTTTTTTAAAAAAAAAACCCTTTCCTAAGCCCTCCAACATAGCAGTACACTGGTCTTGGAACCTACTAAAATTTTGAGCACTGATCTCTACTAAGTGTTGTGATCAGAGTTGAAACAGAGTGAATGATTTCATGTTCAAAGACCTGAGAGAATTTACATGGATGAACATTAGTTCTTGCTCTCACACAAACAGTTACAACTTCTTTGTTTTCACTATTTTCCATACTGACAGACATTTAGCCCTTGGGGTCCACTATTATGTGCAGAGTGAGAGGTTTAGCTTTGTTTCCATTAGTATGAGAGACAAGAGAGTGACACTTTGCAGAAAAGAAAGGCAGTACAAAGGTGATGTTCAAAACAAATCCTATTTCAAAGGCCTGTGGTGCTGAAATGGAAAAGCCTGTGTGTGTGTGTTTGTGTATATGTGTGTGTGCTGGTGAATGTGTGTTCCATAGCAATATGAGGTAAAAAGCATTTCAAGTGCTCCCTGAATGACAGTCAAGTATTGGAAAGCAATGACATTCTAATCATTGCTGCAAATGTCAGTGCAAGAAGCCCGTGGGTTGTGGGTCCCCAGTGCACAAGTTAACAGCTTTACAGTAAAATCACCAGGGATCAATTAAAAGAAAACCATTGGTAACCTTCATGCATCCTATTGCTGCAATGCCTGCGAAAAAAAATGTCTAATTATAGTCCTAACCTTTCCCAGTGGGCCATGAATGAACTTCCCAACAGGCCATGAATGAGCTTCCAAATACAGCATGGAATAAGAAGGTAAAAAAAACCCATGGTATGTTATTTGCACATGTTTGGGGTTTCTTATGCAAGGCACTCAATAACACAGCCGGTGACCAACTAAACTGAGCTGAAATGAATGAATACTGTGTAATACTAGCTATTGAGTTAGCAAGAGATTCAAAATAAAAATGAAACCAAAAATTAAGTATGATAGGAATTTAAGTTTGTTAAGAGACAGAAAAAAACATCAACCTGAAAAGTATGAAAAAGGATTAGATGCAAAAGCCCAAATTGCATAGAACTATTGTGCTAATAACTTTTGTGGAACTTTCTGCACACTAATTTTACTCAGTATCATGCTTCATTTTAACAATGTTTCAAGCCAATGTGAAAAAAGGAGAGAAACAACTGAACACTTTTTCAGCAAATGAGGATATTACATGATTTTTACCCAGTACCTGTCTGAGGCGGAAAAAAACCCCAAACTAATTTGCTTTCAGCCACTCACAACCTTAAAAATCGTTTTGCAGTCAGGATAGACCACAGAAAAGGAAGGGTCTAGTGAGAACAGACTCTTCCTTTGACCAAGTGTGGCAATGTCTTGAAGCTGATTTTCATGCAGACAAAGTGTTTCCTGTTCCAGAGGGACAAATGTGCCTGGATCTTGTTTTGCCTTGCAAAACCAGGTGCAAATGGACTGATGAAAAATAGACACAGTAATGAAATGCATAATGGCAATAAACCACTACATGCTATTACCATACAAGACCTGCTTTAAAAGGTCTTGTGTGATAACACAATACCATACCTTCGGGTATGTCTCTTTCCCTGCCTCGGCCACCCTCTGGGGTATCTATTCCACCTGAACAACAAGCAGAGCTAATAGGGACACTTTTCTGATTCTCTGATCCAGGAAGATTGGGAGTTGAGAAGAGCAGCTTCCATATGTAAGTTTAAGCTCCAGTCCTTCTCTATTAACATCATGAGACAGTGTTCAGTTCTGAGATGGGGGGAAAAAAAATGCTATATCCTCTTGGGATCTCAAAGACTTTCACCTCAGGTGCTGGCACATTGAGTTGTTTTGTGAAGCTATGAGCTTATTCTTAAACAGTATTGACAAGAAACAGCAGATGGCCAAATTGCTTGCAAATGCTTTTATATTATGGTTTATATTTACCAAGACACTTCCACGCTGACATGAGCAATGTCATTTTCTAGCAATGTTTGGAATTAGTCCCTTGGGTCACCAATTCCCAGGCATTACCACATGATAACTCTAAAACTGTGATTACTTAAATATTTTCAAGTCCTGAAGTACTCTTATAAGGATACAATTTGCAGCCGTGGGAGCCTTGCTACAGTGTTGCTATACATACAAATATCACTAGAGTCGTGTTTTGAGTCTCCATCATATACCCCCTGGTAAAAGAGCTGATAACTGGAAAGGAAGAATTGCTTTAGGCTGAAGCATATTTTATAAGATCTTGATCCAATATTGTTCTCATTTCCCTTTAGAAGAAAAAGACACTTATTTTAAAAAGAAACCAGTTATAAGAAACCAGTTACATATAACTAAAGCAGATAAATTTGAATTTCTTAGCAATTGTCATAGAATATTTTTGACCTTGCAAAAAAGAATAACACGCCTTTTGACACTACACAAATATCAAAACATGCATAAGGGAATTAGATATTCAAAACCTGCTAACATTCAATTGTCCCCGGCTCCTCCAGAAAACTTCACTGCTGTCAATTCCACAGATTTTATACATTCATGCTGAGTATTTTATTTGCAAATCACAAACTATTTTCATTCATCTTCCTATGTAACTCTTAACTAAATGTAAATATTATCCAATTCATGCTTGTCTGAAAATATATAACTTAATGTGCAAGGTAACATACAACTGAAAACTCACAAGTATATATTTATTGGTAAGATCTTGCCTTAAACTTTTAACATTAGTAATAACACTTTCCAGTATTAATTCTGCAGTTTTGGTGCATTTAGTAGTTTAGATTACTTTTTACTAAGTAGTGTGACCATGTTTTAAACTATTAGAGGGAGAAAATATATTAGATGGAAGAATATTTATTTCCTCTTTATATGTAATTTATTAAGACCATATAAAAAATTCAAGTCAATTACATTTTAAGAGGATTTTTTCTTTAGCACTGATCTTGATACTTATTCAGTAAATTTCTGGAAATCTTAATGGCTTCAGTGCTTTAGACTTATTTGTATAGAGTAATGCATTACAGAATCATGGCCCAAATCAGAATGTTTCAAATAAATATACGAAAGAGAAGTATGTAACAACAAAAAGAATCCTACATTAGGTAAGATGCTTGAACCAGTAATAGCATGAGTAGTGATATCAGAATATTTGATAGAGTACATAGGACATTTAAAGTCAAAGTCTGAATATGGAAAATATCCACAAACAAAATTTTAAATAATTACAAAATCTTGCAATACACCTTCATAAAAAAAGCAATTTAAAAAAAAAAAAAAAAAAAGCCAGATTTTATCAGAGTAATTCCAAATTTTTGTCACAACACCTTATTTTACCAAAGCTGAAACACTGTGTTGAATATATCTTTTTAAAAACCATTTCATTAAGAGGGTTTTTTGAGGTTTTTGGTACCTACATTTTATTTAGTATGCATGTTGGTTTGGTTTGGTTTTTTTTTTTTTTTTGGTTGATTGGTAGGTTGGTGTTTCGGGGTTTTCCTTTACAAGACTTAGGATGTCTTGGCATTTCTTTCAAACTCCAGAAAACAGCAGCAATAGGGAAGCCAGAGAGTTCTGTCTCCTTTTTTCAAATTTATATTTGAAAGATGGACTTGAAAAGGCTTTCTTACAAACCCTGTCTGAATTAAAAACATCTAGATATCACAAAATAACATTGTTTACGTAAATGGCAGTACAAATCTCTTCAAGCTGAAAGTTCAGAAGGTTTTCTTGTCTTGATGACCACCTAAAGGACAGTGTTCTACTCTTCAACTCCATCCCCTCCAGGGAGCTGGAGCCCTATAAGCTTTTTTTTTTTTTTTATCATGTCTTCTATGGTGGGTGTAAGAATAACATGCCTCACCTGTGCTCTGTATGGTCTTTCTGCACCAGCCTCTATACCGTAGTACAATATAAACAAACTGTAAGCTGTGGGGAAGGATTTAGCTAAACATCATTAAACTTAGAAGAAATTTCGCTGTAACTCCCTCCTGATACAGGATGTCCTTGACTGTATTTATCTGTTCCGGAAATGAGCAGTACAGAAAATAATTCATTAAAAAGTGATAAACTGCATTATCCTTCAGCAGTTGATAAATGCCATGACTCCCAGCTGATTGTAGCATATCTGTAATGGAGTGTGGGGGTGTGGGCTGTGAATATCTTCGTTACTCATTTTGAGGTTTATAAAATGCCTACAGCCACAATAGTGAGGCTTTATATCCAAAATTTAAAGGCATAAATTTCATACACAGCCCACAGTGGGATGTGCTATGTAAAATGACTGCTTCTGCTGCAGCTAGAAATTCATTGACAATCCAAGCAGGGGTGTAATGTAAGATGGAAAGGGACCAATTGACTGAAAAACAGAATCAAGTATCTAAATTTCCTCTCAAAAGGATTATCCACAGTAGCATAGTTTTAATTCTGTACCAGGCTCAGGAGCTGGCTGAATTGAAGTCCTGGTTTGGAATGACAGAAGTAGATTAGGGTGACTAAATGTTGCTCAAGGTTCTTCGCATGGGATGTTTATACTAATCGTAATCCACAACTGATTCATTGCTTCATCACTTGAAACACTACTTTATTTTCTCCAGTTTCTGCCATCAAATAACAGACCAGACACAGATGGAGGTCTCAGGCAATGGCGAGTCAGGAAGGAAAATGGGACAGCCAGGAGTACAAAATGTTACAAGCAACAAGAACATCCATAAAAAGAGAACCTTATAGAGTGTGTGGGAGAAGTGAGGCAGGACACAATGAGAAACTGAGTGTCAAATAAAATATAGAAAAGAGACAGATGGAATATGGGTGGCATAAACACACTGACTGCAGAGCAGTCAAAGTTGGGGGATGCAGTGTCGAAAACAAATATAATGGAAGAAGAGGATGCGAATGGAGAGACACTAAATGAATCTATAAGACATCTTGTGGATGTAATGAGTGGGAGCAGTAGGCATCAAAAAGAGGAATTTCCTCCTACATTTGACAGTAAAGGAAGTGTGACCTCTAGAAAATGTCAGAATCTATATATATAAAAAACCTAATATCCCACAGATGCCTCATGAACAGTATTCAGGGAATTTCATCTGTGTGGATTTATTTTAAATTGTTATCCTGATATTTTGAGGGCTCTACAGGTGACTTCAGCCAGCTAATAATCCAATCTGAGAAACTGGACATGCTTATGGGCAATGGACAAGTACAGAGACTCCAAAGAAATCTGGTACAAGGCTGCAAACAATTTAATTTTCCTTAGACAATACCTGAAAGTTTTCATGGAAGTGTAATAACTCCTGCACATTATTTGTTTAGGAGATTTATCTTACTAGAAGCCTTTACAAGATCTACCCAAAGCCTCTTGGATTCAAGCTAAGCTATATGGTCTCAATGCTAAAAAGTGAAAGGAGACTAGAGTGGCAGACTTAGGCATGAGCTCTCGGCAAAAATTCATTCCTTAATAGGAGTCATATGTCTGCTGTATTCCTACCTGCCTGTCATCTGAGTCAAAGTGAGCAATTGGCAGTATCCCTCCAACACAGAAAGTAACATTTAAAGCTAAAGAATTCACATCCTTCTTCAAAGAAAATAAATGACTTAACAACTATCCAAACTTAAATGTGTTACAAAATGCATTGTCTGTGAAACAAGGAATCAATCAAACCATATTTCCAACTGATCTGTGTCATACATTTCATGTGTCATCTATTCCTTATTGCAATACCACATCCTATGTTAACACCCTTAGTGCATTACTTCCAGATGCTTCTCATATCAACAGACAATATCTTTTTTTGTTTCCTGTGCCTCTCAGAACTCCTTTCGCTGTTTCCTCCCATGTGCACTACCTATGTTTTGTCTTCTATCTGGACAAGAGAGAATATCCACTACAGCTAATCAGATGCTATGTGTATCCCAAATGATCAGCTAATGTATGCATGTTGACTGACAAGGGATTTGCTGAGGTATTATGGATAATGGTTGAATTCACCCTGTAATTCCCAAAGGGAGGCACAATAGAAGAACATAACATTTTTTTAGGTGCTTAACACAGGTTTCAGTGTCATAAAAAGACATCTTAATTTAGATATTCAAATTTAGGTATCTAAGAAAATATGATATCTTTCAGCCTCAATTTTAGTCAATGGAGATCTTGTCTTAACTAGTCAGCTGAGCCTAGAAAATGATCCAGCTGACAAATTTGCACCTGGGGACACCAATCCTCTCCCTGGACTTTGTTAACTGAAGTGCCTCAGAACATAATTCTGTGGTCAGGGGTCCACCACTATTTGAGAAGCACTTGGTCACCAAGTGGGTTAGGCAAACTGGACAGGGGAGCTAGGAAAGACTGTTCCATAGTTGCAGGAGGAAACCAGGCTGGATATGTTAGTTTATACCAAAAGGCACTGGACAGTTGCAGGCAACTGAATTGAGACTAAGTCTCCACTGACTGTACCAGGAATTTAGACACCTACTCTCTGTAGATACCAACTATCCTAACACACTTATATTTGCATAGTTAACCTCTAGCTGAATGTCTCCTTCAAAATGTCCTTGAAAATTTGCCAGGTTTGGCTGGATTGATGAAAGGGTCCCTGTGGAGAATATCTGATGACATAAACCAGTCTAAAGCTTTGATTTCCAAGGTCTGCAAAACAATCAGCAGAGAAAGCACTCAAAATCAGAAAATGTCAGAATTCAAGTTGCCTTAATCTGTCTCCCTCATGTGAATACATGATGGTATTTTTTTTAATTACATAGTCATATTTTTTTTCCCAGAGGACCTCTACTTCATTCAGTGTGCAGATGAAACAGTGCTCATTTAATGAGCAGCAGTTCAGTATTTTGTTTTCTCCTTATTCTTTACTGTGCAGCTCTAGGCCTTATTTATTGCACACAATTATAACACTGCTCAGAAGACAGAGTTATTAATTTCCTCATGGGCTTTTCTGTGTAACTCATCTCTATAATGCATTTATTTTCACAACACCCTTTCGAAACACTTCCTCTATTCACAGCTGAGATGCTATGCTTGAAGAGATAAAAGTCCACAGATTTGAAATGGCCAATTTAAGTCACTAAGCAAATTATTTTTTTCAAGGACTTAACATTGCTTCACATTTATAAGCTCTGTACACACTCCTGTTGGTATCATCCTTGAACAGAGTGCTCATCATTCCTGCAAACCAGATGCCACAAATTAGCTAAGTACTTGCAAAAAAAGTAAAATCAGTAAACCATCATAAAAAAAAATTGGCTTGTGTTCCTTGATTAGCATTATAGGCTTCTTGACAAATCTACCTCAATTTTCCATTGATCTTCTTCATCAATTTGCTTATTCTCTTATAGTATTATTATACAGAATAAGCAAGTTGGTGGAGAAGACTTCCTTATTGAGTTAACCTTTGTTTTCCTCCTGACTTTCCATTCAAATTCAGTCTCTTAAAGGAAACACACAGCACCAGAAGTCACTAAAGGCTTCTCAAAGCCTTGGTAAAACTTAACTTTTTCTTCAATGCCTAAAAAAGGCTGTCTGTGGCAGAACTTGGACACAGATAGGAAAATTTTCAGAGATAGAGGGTTTCTAGTGCTGTCTCTGGCATGCTGAAGGGGTGTGTGTTTGGCTCTGTGGGTGTGTGTGTATAGACATGAAGTACTATTAGTTTGTCTCCCATCTTTAGCACTTCACCCCAGTAGGTACCACAGGAATTTGGCAAAGCAAAGACAACAATGACTGCTTGGGTGTCTCCAGCTGTCTAATTCCCTCAACAAACATGTATTTTGTCTATGCATGCAGAGGGTCTTGAGTAGCCCAATCCAACCTTTCACTCCTTCAGCTCTCCCACTTCTTTTTGTCTTTTCCACCTTCCTCACTTACAGAAGAATGGCTTTATTGCTGTCACCAAGGTAACCAAACACAAGACCTGACTCTGTTCAGCACAGTCTATATCTATCATGTGCCTCCCATGACATTTCAACTGAGCGATATTTAAACGATGCTAGGAAATCAAGAACCATTTGATGTCCTTCCCATGAAGCTGGTGTAAGAGGATATTGATTTTGCAATTTGGTACTGATAACCCTCAGTGCTTTCCATCCCTACCAGCCATGGATATCTGCCTCACATCTCAAGCAGCTGCCTCTTGTTTCAGGCTCCTTCACAAAGAACTGTCTGTTTCCTTTGGCACCATCCTTTCTCCAGCTTTGGCAAGATCCATTAAATATGGAGCTTAAAATTATGAACATCATATCGAATGGCAGCTCACTTAGGCCTCTTCCAAAAACCAGAGATATCCTCAAAAAGATACAAATCCCGAGAGTCTTCTATTGAGTATCTCCAGGGACACTTACAAAGAGTGGAGCAATGGACAAATTTTCTTCAAGAAAAAAAAGGAAGTTCTCCATATAAAGAGGTAATTCTGATAGGATTGTAAACACAGCACTTTAGCATAGCAACCCTTGCTGTAATGTAGAAAATATTGTAAATGTAGAATAGAAATGAGATTATATTAGAAGTGAGAGTGTTTAACAGCTTCCATGACTCTGTGCTAGCTAAAGCCTGCTAGATAAAGTCTCAGAAATAAAAACCCTCAAACTGAGAGGATGTTGAAAGGAAACTATAAGCAGCAGCTTCCCACAGTGAATATAAATAATGAATGCTGATTAATGAACATGCTAAAAAAATAATGAGTAAAGGTAAAAGAAGACATCAGTTATATCAAAGATGATGAGAAACATTTAATTTAGTTGCTTAGAAGCTTATGCAATCAGTACAAAAGGTTCCAGCACGAGAGAAACAAAAGCTCTGGAAGAATAAATATCTATTGACACAGGAGTTACTGAGTTCATTTCATCATGGTGGTGTTCATTTCATTCTGCTGGTGTTGATCTGTGTTAATACCTTGCGAGAACAGATTCCTTGTTAGCTCTTGCTGGAAAAATGAGAAAAGTCTGATTGAGTTAACAACTGAAAGATAATGTCTATGATCTTAAAAAAAACAATGGGGGAGACAATGGGAAAAGAGGAGAAAAGCAAGGGAAAGGGGAGGTTCAGGAAGGTTCAGGAAGGGAAGGGAAGGTTCGGGAAGGTTCGGCTGGGGAAGGTTCAGGAAGGTTCGGGAAGGTTCGGGAAGGTTCGGTTCGGGAAGGTCCGGGAAGGTTCGGGACGGTTCAGTTCGGGAAGGTTCGGGAAGGTTCGGTTCGGGAAGGT